>VWYN01022134.1:484714-506894 GCA_013400075.1 Hippolais icterina
TGTTTTATTTTATTTTATTTTATTTTATTTTATTTTATTTTATTTTATTTTATTTTTATTTTTATCTTGGAGGGTTTACCTGCCTGAAATGATGTTACTAAGTGCCCTATTCCGTGTAAGAGGGACCAGACCTTACCTGTAGCATTCTGTTAAAAAAAAATTAATTTGTCTCCTCATGCTGGCCATAGAGCTGGTGATTGTGCTTCTGCTTTAAATCTAAATGACATCCAAATAAATAATGCACGTGATGGGTGGTGGCAGTCCTGTTGTCCTCAGGTTGTTCTCTTTTACTGGCATCACGTTATGGCTCTGAAATGTTCCAACCAATGTTTTGGATGCCAACATCTTGCCCATATTCCTGAACTTTTGAGCTCTCTTGACCTCACAGTGCAGATTTCTCAAGCTGTTTCTATAAAAGCATTTCCCAGCACGTTCTGAGGCTTTTTCAGGTTTGTGCTGATAACCCCTGGATTTTCTGCTCTTCCCTATTCGATGTGAGTGATGGTGTTAATTATGCTGATAGATTGCTAACAGGACAGCTCAACTTGGCTGAAAGAAAATTTTAGCAAGATTAAAATTCTCACTGTTGGCAAAAGGAGGGGCCTCGTTTAAAATGTACCAAAGGTACTTCTTGACTTTGCTGGAAATCTGTTGGTTCTGGCATCCCTGACCAGAAATCGAGGTACGATCGTGGATCTGCAGTTATTCCTTGAAGCACATGTGCTGGAGCAGATGAAATGTCAAACTGTCAGAGCATCTCAGAGTCTTTAAAAATAGAAATAAAAGAAGGAATTAATTTCTTCTGCTCTTTCCTCGCTCCACACTGAGCAGGAGAGATGGGGTGAGGAGTTCACTGAGGTTTGTGTTTGCCAGAGGGGGTGGGATTGCCCAGGAGGATGCTGGTGGTCCCTGCCTGGGGCTCCCACAGGTGGATTTTGTCCTCTTCATGTGTTTGAAACCTCCCAAAGTTCCTGCTGGCCTCTTCCTGAGGGTGAGCCCTCTGTGAGCATCTTACCTGATCAGCTGATTCCACACCAAGCCCTCTCACCTGGTCTCCGTGACTTATCTCTGGATTTTACCTCTTTTCCTAGATCCTCTCCTGCAGTTTTCAGCTGGGATTTCCTGTGTGCTCTCTGTCCTTGATATTCTTTTTGTTTTTTTCCCCTGCTGTGCTTCTTGCCAGAGTTCTTTCATTTGCAAACCTAAATTTGGTTATTGTGTCAAACCAAGTGATGGTTTCTTCTGCTCCAATCTTGAATTGCCTCTGCAGCCCTCTCCTTGCATGTTTAGCCAACAGCTCAGGCTCAGTGAGGCTAAACCAGGCCTTTTAATCCTGACTCCCAGAGGTCTCTCTCTGACCTCCTTTTCACAGAGCTGAGCAGAATTATCAGCATCATCTCTTATTCAGCCCTGTAAATTCAGCAGCCTGTGTGACCTAGGGATGTGTTTTGATTGCCACACCCAGGGTAACTCCAGATCTTGCAGAATTCCTCTCACCTGCTCTGAAATACAGAATTTACTCTCACACTGAGAGCTAAAACCCAGTCCTGCCTCTCTCCGTCTCGTGTCTCAATTGTTGTCCCTTTCTTTGTCCTTGACAAATTTGACTTTTATTTTTGAAATCCGTTGTGACTGCCAGGATTGCTGCCTCAGCTTATTCTTTTGATCATGTCACACTTCCCTTTGCATTCCTGGGCTGAATCTGCCTTCTCTCTTTTATCAGCCCATTGCTGAATTGTTTTTTTCCAGCCTCTTCATGGCTGCCTTTACTCTTCATCAGCTTTCGAGGAGCCAATCCATAGTACCAACTTTCACCATTCATTTATTCAGTTTTCTTAATAAATGACTCCCAAATCCTTTCTACCCTGCCCATCATCTTTTGGAGGAATTCTTTGCACATATTCATGAAGTGCTCCCTTATTTTTTCTTTAAAACACTCCCATGCTACAAACTTCTGATGATGCTGAGGAGCTGCTGCATTCATGCATCCCAGAAATGTCCCAAGGGGCATCTGGATTTTAGCTCTCAAAGGTTGGAATTTAAATATAAACTTGCTGGGATTACCTTTAAATTCTTTCTTTATTTTTTTAATCAGTAGTAGCTATTTATAGGAGTTTCTTTTGTAAGGAATGTTTGGTCTTGGACTATGCTGAGGACTTCTGAGGGCTGCAGTGTAAAAAATACTACATGATAACAATAAAGAGCAATAACTGTAAAACAACAAAGTCAAATTTTGCACGTGGAGTTGAAAATGATGACATTTGGGGCTTTTCTTTGTGCATTGTCCACAGCTTCTGCCTTCTGGGCTGGCTGGGAGTCATGCCCTGCTCCTTGACACTTTCCATCTTTCTGCTTGTAAATATGCCCAGTAAAACATGGCCCTTACTGTTGTATGTGCAATAAATGTGTCTAATTAGAACATGGCAGAGGAGAGGGCTTAAAAATCTGTGTATGATTCTTACAAGGTATTTATAGACCCTGGTGCTTCAGAAGGGAAACAATAACACATTTCATGGGCATGTGGCAGCTAGCAAAATGTAAATGTCAGAAGAACCTACTTCCTTAATTACATCCCTTATTGACTATTGTAATTCATTCATTATTGGCCTTCCAAACTGGGCCCTGGGCAGTTTGGATTGTTCACAGGGATTTTTAAGGGCCACAAGCTCGTGGAATTCTGTTCTTTAGATGCTTTTAAAAGCCTTGGGTATCATGGCAGTTTTGTTATTGTAGAAAAAACCCAAAAGGCAAAATGTGGGTGTGATTGTGCATATTGTGAAGTCTTGGAGATCTAGAGGTTTGGTTGGAGGGCTGAAATTTCTCTTCCTTTCACCTGGACAACTGCTCGTAAAAGTTCCAGAGCCCAGCCTGCTTGTAGTCAAGATATGCAGAAACTGCTGTGTGAGAATTCTGTCCCTAATGGGCATGGAGATAAAATAAAGCTATTCCAGACTCATTATCCAAACTGAAATAATTTGTGCAATTTTGTTATAGCTGTATTTTTTTTTTTCAGTGTGAAAAGGGTAAAAAGTTGATTGCTTTCAAAAAGGCAGAAAATGAGATTTTTTGAGTTTAGTGGTAGTCTCATTTGGCCTCCTGTTGTTTAATCCAAGCACCCCAGGACTGAGTTAAGAAAGGGAAGTGCTGCTTACATGCATTCTGCATTATGGTGTGGAGAATGTCACTATTATATAGTTATAACAGTGACAAATAACACTTGTAAACCATAAATATTAGGAATATTAATGTATTTCCAGTTACCATTTGTCCTCCATTGCATATGGAGGTGGGTACTCTGTCTACAGAGCTGTTGTAGTAAAAATTATTATGCCAACACTTCTGGTTTTTACTAAATTTAAGAATTTTGGTATTCTTAACCAGAATCTGGGGTGAATTTTGCTAAGAAGTTGAAAGTCAGTATATTTGTTGTTGTGGATCCTGTTTTACAGTGGAGCTGCACAGCATCTCTCCCCTATTGTCCTGTGGCAGAAAACTCAAAGTACACAGTTACACTGGGATTTTTTTTGCCTATATTTGCTACCCTTTTGTCATCCAGATAAATAAATCTCCAGCAGAGCCACATTCCTTTTTCTCTAGCTGCAATTTTATCTTATAAGAAGAGCACCCAAAATACAGAGTTGCACGCAAGTCCTGGTGGTTTTAAGCCAGGTTAATGCATCACACAGTAGAAGAAAATTTCAGGCCCATTTTCAGCACACCTGGAATTACAAAGGCTGGATTTCAGACTTCTTGGGAAAGGATTTAGCAAGAGAAGTGCTGACATAATAATAGCACAGGCAGCTGAGATGCTCTGAAACCTCCCTGGAGAGCAGTGGGGGACATTCAGCAGGTGCCAGAACAGAAAGTTACATCCCCCTTTGAAATCCACTCTTTTTTCCTCGGAGATAGCTGGGAAGCATTACACCCCAGGAGTGCTGGTGATTTTCCTTCCTATTCAGAGCATTTTTATCTGGTGGGCTGCTCTGCAGTTTCGTGTTTGCCCTGGTAGGAGCAATAGCGCTGTCACTGCTCCTGAATTCCTGTGCTGCCTCGTGGGCTCTCCTGTGGTAAGGGGGCAGAGGAAAGAGGGGCAGATGTCCTTCACTGCCAAAGGTAATGAGAGAGGGGAACTACAGGAAAGGGTTGCTTTTAAATTTACATGGAGTTTGCAGGATGATTGTAATAGATACTTATTGCAAGTAAAGTCACTAGGTGATGTTCTGCCTTCAGGAATGCAGGGAAGTCAGCAAGAGCATCGTTCATACTCCATGGGGATGAATAAACACCTTTTTTAGCTCTTTTAGTTTATGTAGTAAGTTCCCTGTGGAAGGAGAAGAGGGCAGGCCACTGCCACTGGATGCCAAACACAAACACCTGCTTTCATCCTTCTCTTTCAGTTGAGTAAGCCATAAATTTCACATACCAGTAGGTCTTTGCTTAGTACAAAAACAACTGCTCGTAAAAGTTGTCTTCCCAAATGAGATCCCCATGCTCCTGACCTTCCTGGTGGATGCTCTGTGTGCTCAGCATGTGGCAGCCCATGTGTCAGGAGAGCCCAGGGGCTGGAACAGCATCTCCCGTGGTGATCCCAGCACCTGGTGGCAATCCTGGAATTACAGCAGTGCCCCTCGTGTCCTTAAATTGTAGCATCCCACCTCTCTCTGCTGTTAATGCTTCCTAATCCTTTGTGGTTCCCATCCTCATTCCACGTCATGGTAGTCCCAGTGAAGCAGGCAGCAGCATTCCTGCTGGCTTGAAAGGCAGCACTGTGAATAGGTGAGGCAGAACACTAATTAGTTTGAGTGCCCTGACATTTAAAGCAAATAAGAAGTCTGGATATCTAAAAATATTGCATATGGCTCCCAGCCCTGGCTCTGCATAGCTCAAAGTACTTTTTTTTTTTTTCCTTTTTAGATAGTCAAAATGTGGATTTGAATCCAATTTTTTTTGATTATGTCCTTGCTTTTAAAAAGGCTGAGTTGGTTTGTAAAAGGTTTTATGCGCAGCCTTCTGTGATCTTTAATTAACCAAATGCTTTTCTGTGAGTGACACAGGAATTTGGGAGTATTTTAAAGTGTAAGGCACGTGTGAGCATAACTTGTGCTGAGCAGTGCTGGGAGTGCAGTAATGAGGAAGTTCAGGTTTGATGAGGAGAGGAGAAGATGTGCTGTGTGCAGGAGCTGCAGAGTGAAAGGAATAAGTAGAAGGAAGCATCCACAGCTGTGAAAGGCTTTGCTGCCTGCATTTCAGTAAAAGGTGAGGGTAACACTGCCAGGGAGCTTTTTTGCAAGGCAGACCCCTGTGTGTGACACCCGTGGGCAGGACAGGAAAGGGAAGCAGGGAGAGAGAAAAGGCAGCAGAGCTGATCTGTGCTCTCAGCTGGGCCGGGTCCGCGTGCGGAGCGTTAATCAAAGTTTGCTTTTGGAGATTTCAATTAGCAGCAGAAGACTAAAACCAAACATTCATCCTGCTTTACATGAAAATGAGCAGGGAAGAAACAACTCTGGGCATTAAAATGTGCAAAAATGGGAGCTATTGAAAGGTGCCAGGGCAGAGCTTAAAAACACTCTCCACTGGCTGAGTTGAAATGTAGAACACTTGGAACATGATGTGCCAAGCACCTACCAAGGGCAGCTTCAGGAATTCCTACCTTGGGATAATGCAGGGGGAAAAGAAAAAGAAAGTAGAGCCAGAAATTACCTGCAACTTCTTTATTCTGCTTCAGAGTCTCTTTGAGGTTTGCCTTTTACATTTTATTTTATTCTTATCTTAGGGCTCAAGTACTGCACACACACTTGTCATGTTGTTACAGATGGTTTATATCTGAGGTGAAGTGTCTGTTGTGGGACCTGAACAAATGAAGGATTTATTGATGAATGATCCCATTTATGGGATGGTCTGAAGCTTGTTTATATGTGCAATTGTAACTCAGAGGAAAAGGTTTCCTCTCTTATTTTTCTGTTGGAAAAGTGAAAACAAAATGGTTTGGTCTTTATGACCAGGATTGGTCATTTGTGATGCTGTTTCTGAATTGTAAAGCTCATCACTACAGGGTCATCTTTTGGTGATGTGCAGGTACCCCAAGTCCATCACCAGCCACTGGAACCAGTCTGTCATTGTGGAACACAGGGCTTCTTGCTTTTATACCTTGGCTCATCTCTGCTTATGAAATCACTTCTATATTTGAACAATATCAAGATTGTATCACGTGAAATTCTCAACTGGTTTGCATCATTTTCAACTGGCTCATGAACACAACATACTGGTTATACACAGCTTGTGAATTCACAGAATCCTTTCCTGCTCTTGTTCTTCCCTGTGGCTGTGCTTTCTCTCAGGCCTCTTTAAAGTCTTACTAAATTAGAGAGAGTATCTGGGAGATAGATAGATAAATATAAAATAAATCCCTCTTGTCCTTTTTCCCCTTCTCCAGTAAAGTTTCTTATATTGTGCAAGCAGATTTATGGTCCAAGGAAGTTTCTGTTTGATGACTATCCAGTGCAACTTAAATTTGAGTATGGTTTTTGTGATCTTTTCAAGCTCTGCTTTATAGGGGTTGCATGAGAAATCAAGAGAATCAGCGGCTGCCTCTCACTGAGGAGTTTGTCAAATCACAGGCTACAAGAAGAGGGTGGCTGGTAATGCTTGCTGAATCTGAAGCAGTTAAGATCTGAGACAGCTAAAGCCAAAAAAATTACTTCCAAATCTCCTAGGAGTTGTATGAAGGAATTGCTTGTGCTGTTCATGTAAATCAAAAGCGTTTCAGGAGGGTGAGGAATATTGGTGTACAGGAACAAAAGAACCTTGTAAAAAGTAAGGGCTGCTCAAAGGACGTTCACAAGCTGTAAAGATGAACACAGTAAAAATATGGAGAGGTTCAGTGATGCTGCAGCAAACTGTCTCATTACTGAATATTGTGCTCCCTCACATTCAAGATTTAATCAATGAGTCTTACAGAGTCTAGCAAGAAAAAATAAAAGGCTGCTGCACTTGAGCTGTATGGAAGCTTTGGTTTGAGAGCAGAGGGCAATACTGGCATATTTATGGCTGTTTTGACTCACTGCCCATTTTGCAGAGGGTGGTGAGGTGGGAGCTCAGGGGGAATACACTCAGATGTGTTGCAGCCCTGGGAGTCCCACAGTGACCACTGAGCAGCTGCCATCCCAATAATAACTTACAGGCAAGTGCTGTTCCTTGTACAGCCCCCTGAAACAGTGAAATGGCACCACAAACCAATGTACTGCAGCCTGGAGATGCTTCTTGCAGATGGAATTTGGGGCATGTTGCATTGCTGTGCTGATTAGGGCTATTAACTTCAGCATCATGGATCAGGTCTGCTGCTTCTTGGTTCTGCTGTGCAAATCCTTTGCTTTAACCATCCTGACAGAGCGATGGCTGTGTCAGATGCAGAACTGTAAGAAAATAGTACAAGACTCATGGGAAGCCCAGCATCTCAGCTTCAGTGTAGCACATCTGTCTTTCCAAAACTCTCTGAAAATGTTTCCTTGCCCTTTAGGATTTTCTTTGTCCTGAAACAAAATTTTCAAGTGTGTATTTAAAATATAACTTGGGCTTCGTAGTAATTGGACAAGGGCTTTGGGTTTAACTAGCTGCTTTCACTCCAGGTACTATAAAAAATTGAGAAGCCTTTCAAGTGAAGATGGGAAATTGGCCAGATGTGCATTCCAGTTTTGTTTTGCCCCTTTCCAAATTCATATATCTAATAAATGGATCTTCTGCATGAGCAACTTAGCATTTGCTTCTGAAGACAATGACCAATAACTAAATTCAACTCTGGTCTTTGTCAGACATTATTACAAATTATGAGAGCTGGACAGAAGTTTATTACCTTAGTGCTGTTCTCTTCCACAAATTAGGTTCTTGGAGCATCCAGCCAGCTCAGTATCAGAGATCCATTCATCACAATTAGGCTGCTGTGCTGGCAGAGCCACGTCCTGCTGCCTTAATTGACTCTGGGGTTGGGGACAGGGCCACACCAGCTGAGAGCATCACTGGGTGTGTCTGTCACAGAGGCACCCACAAGGGCACTCACCTTTGCTCTCCTAAGAATTTCCCACTCTTGCTCCCCAGGTGAGATAAAGGCAGCACCAGGATGCTTTCTTCAAGCAAAGGCAACGGTGAGGATTAATTGGGATTTTAGCTGTGGCCCAAGTACCCTTTTAAACTCTTTTCCTGAGTCCAGCCAAGCAGGCTCTTACCTGGGGTACTGCTGGGAAGTGCTTGCCTTTATTTAGGGTAGAGTAGAGGGCAATACTGGCATATTTATGGCTGTACAGGTAGAGTTTGGTGTAGCCCTAGACTTGAGCAGGTTCTTACCCTCACACAGGATCTTACCCACTTGCTCTGCTCCCTCCTGGCTCAGCTGCACATTGCCATGTGAGCTCAGGAAGTCACAAAATCTGGGTTTTTTTGCTTCAGTCTCCTCAGCTGCATGAAAAGAATGGCTCTTAGGAGTTTGTTATTATTATTATTAAAAGGAAATTAAATTTACACTTCTCTGGGTGCTGCGCTGTGTCACAGCCAGACGCTTGCCCCCCTGGAGGGACTGAGTCTGCAAGAGCTGGGGCTAAATCTGTTTTGATTCTTCTCTTTATCAGCACCATATTTCATGTGCCCCTTTGTGCTACACAGACCAAGCTTTGATCTGCATATAATCTCAAAGTGAGCTTTTTGTGCCAAGTGTTTTTATTGCAGAGCTTGTGCACTGAGACGCCTTTTAGTAGCTGGCACTTGGAAAAGTCTTTCCTCAGGTTATTGTCTGCAAAATCAGTGTGTGTGGAGGAAGCACGGGGATTAGGCAGATTTATTTTCTTCTCATTGTGAAGCCACGCTTACAGGCTGCCATCTCAGAGGGCCCTTCAGGCTTGGAGAACACTCCAGAGGTTACATTTTCCTTTTCTGCTCCTATTCTTGGGGTGGGGTATTTTTGCAGAAGGGAAGTCCATAATCTGTTGTTCAGCCTACATTCCATAGAATGTAGAATTCCAACAGATTCAGGACTGGGCTGTTCATTTTCAGTCTCCTTCAGGGGAAAGGGTTCAGCCCTCACTCCGTGGTTTTATGTTCAATTTATACTCTTTTATGATCAAAACTGATCGTCATTTACCCGTGCTGGGAAATGCCTCCCAATACTGAAATCTCCATAACTGCAAGAGGTTTCCAGTTGGTTTTGCTTTTCAGGTTTTCATATGTGACATTTCTTTTTGAAAGCTGAATTGGAATGATACTTTTTTTCCAAAACTTCTTGCTGTTCTTCTAGGAATTCAGTATTTTGATAATTTACTAAGCTTAAACTACAGCTCTCTTCCTTTCCTAGATGAAACCTGATAAAATTTTCCACGTTATTGCAGTAAATGTTTATAGAAAGATTTTTTTGGGCTATCAAGTGCTTCCTCACACTAAGCACTATCACATTTAAGGAAGATTACTGTGATCTGTCATTGTTTGTTCTGTCCCCTCTCCATGGGCGTGTGACTGAAGTGTTCATGACAGTAGGGAAGTGCTGTCAGATGAGAAATAAGATGTTTCTCAGTCACCCTGTGCTGTGTCCAGTAGTAATTTGCAGGGAGTTTGAAGTTGTTGGCAGCTGTAGCTCTGAAATAACACTGAGCTGTCTCCTCTCTGGTATTTCACATGAAACTGAGAATTTTTGCAGTGGTTGTTTCATTTCCCCATCTGCTCATCCCCTGCCTTATCTCATGAGGCTGATGTCTTGCCACCCCATCTGCCATCCAAATACCAAGTTCCAGAAAACAGCACGAGAAAGTTTGTGATGCAAATGCAATTTATTGATGTGTTTTTCATTTCACTCTGACATTTGAGACTGTTGACTTTTCCTCCAGATTGTGTGTACACAGTCCCACTGAAAGGCACTTTTCTCTACAGGGAGAGGGCGTGGAAGGGTTCACAACTGCTTGAGAGATATCCATGCACCTTAATGGGTACCAGGGGAAAGTCTATGTCAGGAAGAGATTTTAGGGGTTTGGGTGGTGTTTTTTTAGCTGTCTACATAGAGGCACTGCTGTCCATCTCTTAAAACTTTCAGAAGTTACAAAACTAGATCAGTCTGGGATTTGAATGTGCAGTAGAGAATTTTCAGGTGTTTGATGTCATGGAATGGTTTTGGTTGGAAGGGGCCTTAAAGATCATTTGATTCCAACCCTGCTGCCGTGGGCACCTCTAGGACTGTGGGATGTTTATGGTGGGGATGAGCAGCTCCACTCCACCTCTGCTAAGTGCATTTTAAGGGAACAGCAGAGAAGCATTGCAGCACAAACACAGCAATTAAGGAAATGCTTGTGGCTTGTTGTTGTCCCCATGATCCCTGCAAATATCAGCTGAAACAAACAGGAATTGTAAGGAAATGGCTGTGAAGAGCCTTGGACCAGGTCTGCATGTTGAGCCCTGTTAAGGAGTACAGCAGCCTCCTGCGTGCAGTGAAGGAGAACCATCTGTGCCACCCAGTGTTTTCTTAGAGCAGGGAAATAAAATTAATCTCAGAGCCACTCATGTGGTTTGCAATTCACTTTTCACTGTGTGTTGCAGTAAGTAATGGTCGATGTCCTGTCACATTTTGGGCTTGCTGAGCTTCTTGGTAAGGCTTTACCATTCATTTGCCATGTTAGGTTCAGTTTCTGTGATTTTTTCCCATGGTCTTCCTAAACAGACAGGGCCTGGTTTCCTTATGTGCTGCTGAGCAGTCCCAGTTGGAATACAGGGGACTTGCAGCATGGCTGAAACCATGGTCCATGGAGTTATTTTATTATGAATCCATTGAGGACTTTGCAGTTTGGTGGGTAACTGAGGTGTTTAAGAAGTTTATACAGGCAAAATGTTTTATTGCTTATTCCAGTGTGAATAGGCAGGAATAGGCTTGGTCCATCTGTATCCCACATCCCAGTATCTGTAGTGGAGCTGTGTCTTGGTTTTGAAGGACAGTTGCCTGCCAGGGAGAGCTAGAGCTTCCCTTAGAATGGAGAATGTCATCACCCTCTCCTCCAAATTATTATAATTTGGCAATTAGGGACTTTCAGGCAAAGATATGGGAATAGGAGTAACAGTTCTTTAATAGGAATAAAAAAACCACCAACAACAAAACAAAATACAAATGCAGTAGTACAAAGACAAGCAAGCAAGCAAAACAGATGTCCTGGGGAAAAAAAACACCAGAGTCAGGGATACGACCTGACACCCTGTTGGTAAGGGTGTTGGAAGCAGTGCAAATAAATCCTCCTGGAGTAACAGATGTGGTTCTGTGGAGTAGAGATGATCCTGTAGGAAGTCCAGTGGCAGGGAGATGGGTCTGGTCTTCCTCCTGGAGCCCAGTGGAAAGGCTGGATTCCCAGAATTGCCTGCTGTTCCTGGGTCTCAGTTTTTATCCAGGTAGGAACGGTTGGCTCCCCGCCCCCCCCACTGGGTGGAGTTCCTCACAATGGGATAATGTAATGTGTCATGTCATTGGTGAGCCTTAATGGCCCATTAGCAGAAGATATCTCCCTGGAGGATGGATGTGGTGAAGGAAATAAGAAACACTGCCACACCTGGTTTTAACAGCTGGCCCATTATCAGAAGGCATCCGCCCCCTTCCCCCCTGGAGTTACAAGAGATAAAGAAATATCTGCTTTTACAACAGATGAAATAGAGTACAAACCTCTTTGCTACCCAACCCAAGACAAGCTCCCAGTTGATCCCACCTCTCTGAGACCAGGCTCAGTGTGCAGTTCCTCGAGGTGAGAGGCTGTGCAACCCAAATCCCTGTGAGACTTGTCCTGGTGGATGTAATGCTGTGTGGAACAAGCCTCCTGCTTTCGGTGGGGCAGCTTTTCCAGCAGGATTTGCAGCTTGCAGGATTTCTTTTTGTTGTTGTGGCTCCTGACACTGTGCCCCAGGCTCCACTAAATAGACAACCTCATTAAAAGAGAAATAGCGATAGTAAAGCAGTGACTTTCTCATGCCATCTAACTCACATTTTTGACATGATTGCTGGACCTTCCAAGTACTTAATTGATTGACTTAATTGATTTAGTGGCACTGGAGGCTACAGCATGGAAATAAAGGGGCAAGTTGAGGATAAGGGGTGAAAAAATTTATGATAGGTGCCAAGCAGCCTGAGGGAAATTAGAAATGCTACAGATCTCACAGGCAGCTAAATCAATTCAGTGTCATGTTCAGGGAGCGACCTGGGGGAAGAGGGAGAAGCAGGGGATGGAATGGAGAAAAGGAGAGGAAACAATGGCTGGTGGGAGAGACCAGAGTAAGGGGAAGAGGAAAGGCAGCAGGCTTGGTGCAGATGGGTATTTGGGACTTTTGACTTTAACACCAGGCAAAAACTTCTTACTGTATGAATAAAAGATAATAATGCCATTATGTTTATCCTAAAAAAAAAAGAATTCATGCATCACAGGAATGTCTTGTTACCCAGTTTGAGGCTTTATCTGTGCTTCCATTTAAAATCTCCAACATTTGCAACAGTGACTAAAGTCACCAGAGACCTAAAATAATTTGGAGGCTGTGGGTTTTGTTAACAACTGAAACTTAAATGTTAAATTACTTTCTAATCTCTGCAATATGTAATTGACTGTGTTGAACCATAATACAAATTAAGTCTTCTCTATAATTTGTTCTGTCGTGCTGCAGTGCTCCAAAACAATTTGGTACCTCACTTAAGGATTGGTAAATGGTTTGTAGCAGCTCTCAGCACAGACAGAGTAAAAACTTCAGATAGTGTGTGTTGGAATCCACCAGCATTGGCAAACAGGGGTGTCAGAAACATCCCTGAGTTGAGAGATAATTCTTTTATGTGCTTGTGGCTACTAGAGACAGGATTCTGATGTTGCATTTTATGATGGTGAATCTCTCCTGACTGCAACAGGAGCCTCATTTCTGCTGTGCAGGAGCAAAAAATCAGACACTCAGTAAATAATGCTTAGAATGGAGCCTTGGAATATGTAGGAAGGACACATGAGGAGAACCTGGGGCTGTGAAAATGCAAGTGTGTTTATATCCAGATTTGAGTACGGATGTGTGCGTGCAACATTGAATTTCACATGAACTTCCAGCTCACTGTCCCTCAAACAAGTGAAAAGCTCTCCCTAAGCACTCCATCCAGTAAAATACATAAAAGGATAATTGCAGTCACCTTTACCTAATTTCTATTTCTATTGATACAGCGTGTAAAATATCGTAACTGTTGGAAATGGAATGATTTTTGAACAGTGAATGTGGATTCCAAGTAAATTGGAGTGTCTCCATCTGCTCTCTTACCTTGTGGGTGATACTCTTCCATGGTAGAACAATCTTCACATTTAATTCCATGAGGAAGGCATCTGATCACAGTTTAATTTCAGTGCAAAACGCCGCCCGGCAATCAATAAAGCAATGTCAGAGAACTTTGATTTAATGGGAGCCAGAGATAACGTTCCCTGTCATATGCAGAATAGAGAGATGGGAACATTTCATTTCATCGTAACAGATAGCATGTAACTTGGTTTTCAAAAAAACCTAATAAATCAATATCCCTGTATTATCTAAGTAAGATCCCATCATTAATTTTAAACGCTCAACACGTCGGGGAGAGTCTGAAGTGCACCTTCAGCTGAGCCACGTCCTGCCTGCAGTCACTGGCAGCACAGCCCTGCCACCAGCAAGCAGTCTGGATATGGGGGACATTAAGAGCCATTTACTGTGAAATGAAAATGAAACATGGCCAGTCTTTTGTTTTATATGGAGCCATCCATCTCTTGCAGGCTGCCTCTCCTTTCAGGTCCCACTCCCTGCCCTACAGAAGTCCCATGGCTCGCCCTGCACACCCTCAGCCTTTTCCCTGCCTCACACAGACTTCTGAATTTTAAAACTTTTGCCTTTTTTTTTTTCTCTTTTGTAACTCTAAAAATAACTGGTTGTTTAGAGATTGCCCGGATACCATGCTGGTTTTCAAAATGTGCTTTTCTCAAAGCCAGCAGGAAGCTGGACCTCCAAAGAATTCTCTGTGAGGCTTTGCCTGCTCTCAGAAATAGCATTATCCCTTGATGATACAAGAGCAGGTCAATATATCAGAAGGTAGAAATTGAAACTAATAGATTGTTTTAGATAAGCTTTCCCAAGGACATTATTTTAAGTGGAAATACTTCTCTATTACTTTGATAATAAAATGCTGTTTAATCCAAAGTGAGAAAGTTTCTGGCACTACAAGAGATGCTTCTAAGAGCCTCAGATTCATGTTCTGACTCTGGGCAGAGTTTTGCTCACACAGTTAAAATTAAGTCTTTTTATTATTACAATTCACCAAAGTGAGATTTTAAGTAAAATGTGAACTTTTGTATCAGCATTGATTTGCAGTTGAATAATTACATTTACATTCATTTTCTGAGGAAAATAAATATTTGAAGCTGTGTTACTGCTTGAAGTGAAAATCTCTCACCCTGGATAATGCTGATTTTTGTGGAGATCAGGCAGGTCTGGTACTGATTCCTGAAGATATTGGAGATCTCAGCTGCAGCTCTGCAGATCAGCCTGGGAGTCACCCTGTGTGAAGCTACAGGTTTCTGCAGCCCCTGCTTATTTATATACCTAGAAATACTGATTCTGTGCCTAGGATGCTTTGTAGGTAGTAGCTAGATAATACATTTTCTATTTAATTATATTTCACTTAAAGATACCAAGAAAAATCTTCAATGGAAACTTTTAGTCAACCTACTAAAGCAAGTCAAGTTTGGGTAGATTTTGAGAAAAAAAGAAGCTTCAAGAGTTCAGATATTAATTGGTTTTCATATCAGAATGTGTTATCCAGATAAAATGGTGAAGGAGAAATTAAACTGCTTTTTAATCAGACATTCTAATGGATATTCTCTACTGTTGTTTGGGTTTTTTTAGCTACTCCAGCATCACCACGCAGTTCATGAAATTTCCTACATTGCAAAGGATATCACGGACCACCGAGCGTTCGGATATGTGTGTGGAAAGGAGGGAAATCATAGATTTGTGGCAATAAAAACAGCCCAGGCAGTAAGTATCAAATCACTGTCATTTTTTTGCCATGTAACTCAGCTGAAAAGCCATTTGCAAGAAGCTGTTCTAGAGGGAGGTCTTGGGTTGTTTATGATTGTGCTCAACTGGTCACAAGTGTCAGTGTAGATCTTAAATAGCAAATTAATGGAACCAGCTTGGGCAAGAGGGAATGTGTTTCATTGTTCCCAGTTTTTTATGATGTGTTTTGTTATAATTAGTTATTGTTTACCTTTCTGGCTAAGCTAGACTGGATGAAGATAAATTTGCTTATGTTCCTATACTCATGGAAACCCACATTGTGTGTAGCCTGCTGTAATTTCAGTGGATGAGAAACCACTAATAAATATGCCTTTACATTCATCCATGTGCCTTTTATATTCATAATGCTTTTTATATTCATAACTATAATTATCATTAATTTTCAAGCACAGTTAGTTCAGTAGGAATTAACCCAGGCCTGGGTGCTGAGATAGAAATTAATTCTATGTGAAGTTAAATTGTGGAGGTGCTTTAACTGCTGTGTCAGTGGGCTGGGATAAGAGGTGTTTATTGTATCCTGCAGAAATTCTCCACCCTGTTTTTGCTTCCACAGGCTGAACCTGTAATCCTGGACTTGCGAGACCTGTTTCAGCTCATCTACGAACTGAAACAAAGGGAAGAAATGGAAAAAAAGGCACAAAAGGACAAACAGTGTGAGCAGGCTGTATACCAGGTACACCAATAAGCTTAGAACTACTGCCACGAAAAGTTTGGGTTTGGAGTTTCCCCCTCAGTTGCTCCAGAGAGGCTCTGAGCATCCCCAGCACTTCTGACAGCAGTGGGTTTGAGCAGTGCTGGCTTCCAAAGGACCAGTGTGAGCCCAGCAGCCATCCTGAGCCCAGACTAGGATTAAACTGAGCTCAAAGCTGGCACTGGGGTGTGGTGAACCTGGTTAGCAGCTGGAATTGATCCCCTCATTTCCTGCTTAGTGTTTCTTCTAGTTCAGCAGGAAAACTTGAATGAGGGGTTGGTGTTGTAAGTCAGGTTTTTGAAGTGTTTGTAAGTCAGGTTTTAAGTGTTGTAAGCCAGGATTTAAGTGTCTCATACTTTAGGGGAGATTCAATATCCTTCTGAATGTGTGTATTTGAATCGAGTCAATCAAGGTGCAGATTGTTAAACTCGGATGGAACTTGAATAAAGTTACTTTGTACCATCATGTGACTTTATCTGTATCCTAAAGAAAGAAAACTATAAACTTACCTGCCCATTTTGCTTATTCCTTTTGCTGTCCTTTAATTTCTGAATACAGTTCTTTTATCTCTCCTGTTTATGTTCTTTGCTTTTACTGCCTGTCCTCTTACTTTGCTGTAGACAATTTTGGAAGAAGATGTAGAAGATCCTGTATACCAGGTAATTTCTGAAGCTGTATGGCCTTGGAGTTTCAGAAATGACTAGATACATGTTATCTTCAAACACAGCCAAAACCTTGAACAAGATGTTTTGAAATTTACTGAGAGGTATTTTAAGAAACCTTTAAAACATCCACAGAAAGTAGCATATTTAGAATTAGGCTGTAAGTAATAGCACAATATGTCTGTATAGAGTGGAATATTTCAGTTGGAGAAATATTAGATGAAATATGTCATAAATACTACTTAAAATGTGGCTTGTGTATCCAGATTTTAAGTTTCAGAATGAGATTTGTCATCATTTTTTAATACAAACTCTTAACTGAAAAGGGAGCTACTCTGAGAATTAGGGAGGGGGAGTTCTTGTTCTCATAGTAATAAGTTGACATTTTGTTTTTGTTTTGTGTGGAGCCAGAATTTAATTCAGAGGGTGAATATTTGGAAAAAGAAAGCCAACAGTAGCACTGATGTTGTAACACACTCCCTTGTTGGTGTTTGAGCTATGATTTAATAATAGATCTGAAATTTAAGTCTTGCTTCATCCAAGAAAAATGTCTGGGAGCAAAGATGATTATCAGAAATGTGTCAATATATTCATGTCCAATACCCTGCTGAGTGTGAAGAAGAAAAAGATGTAATTTCATTCTCGTGTTTTTGTGCTGAAACGAAATATGTGATAGTTTACTTTTTTTTTTTCCTGGGGATTTTGTGTTCTTCCACTTAGGCATATCAGTGGGAGTCACGCTGAAAGGAACCAATTCAACCATTAGTGAATATTGAACAGTGCCTAAGGTGCAGCAAGAAAGATGATAAGAGTCAGGATGCCCTAAATTACTGTTCAGCTATTATAATGTCAGGAGTTTTGTTCTGTACTCTTCACAATAAAGCAAAAACCTGAAAATGAAAAAGTGTTGTGACAGCCTTTTGCCGTGTGGCCCGTTCCACGCACACCAGCCTGTTCTCCCAGCTTGGATTTAGCACTTTTATTCAGAGATAATAAATATATGTGGAATTAATTGCCATTATGTAAAAGAGGCAAAACTCGTGTTGCCTACAGAAAATTAATATTGGGCCACAGGCAGTCTCCCTGGCGAGGAAGAATTAGGGAGTTGCTCTAATGATCATTAAGAGGAGATTTAGGCCTGTTCATTGCCGGTTTATGAAATATGAAACAACCTTTCCTGGTGCTTCCCAACAAACTGGTTGTCCTGCTGCCAGCCTGTGCTTTGAAGTTGTTTCTTTAATGCCTGCCTTTGTTTTGACGTGGAATTCCAAACGGCCTTTTTCCCTTCTGTTTCATCTCTGACTGTCCCTCTCTGGCGCTGGTGCCATAGTACATTGTGTTTGAGGCTGGACACGAGCCCATCCGTGAGCCTGAAATGGAGGAAAACATTTATCAGGTATAAAACCTCTCCCCTCGCTGTTCCCATCGCAACGACCGCCAGCGTTTGATGAAAGTGCATTCCATACATAGCTCGCTTTTAGTTTTCATCCATCACCAAAAATGTCTTGGCATTTCATTCTGGTGACATTATCTGCCCAGTCACAATGTGATTTTTCTGTTGTTTGTCATATCAGCTTCTGCAAATTTATATTAACTTTGTCAACTCGCAAACTTTTGAGTGCACCATATGAGGTGATAAATGGAGATTCTCTTTTTTTTTTTTTCTGTTAATTTTTTGAAATTTTTTTACACCTATTCTGAGAAACGTGCTGAAGATGTTTTGTTGGCAGACCGTCCAAGCAATCCCTAGAAATTTCAGTGGTGCTGCTCTTGTTTCTGTCTAACCAAGGAAATAACTGAGCAAAACCTCAGAGCTCTCAAGGGATATCCCCCCCAGACCAGGGAAACTATTTTCACAGTGCATATGTTATGTTAAAGCCCAAGCTCACATTCTTCACGCTGACAAAAAACTGCATTGAAAGCAATATAAAATAATCTTTTGTCGTTCAATTTATCCTCAAGGGATCAGTACGGAGTTTATTAAAATATAATGTAATTCATTTTGTATCACATACTAGAGGCAAATCTGAGGGTAGACAGAGATCTTTGTGCGCTGTGAGAAAATTGTGATTCGAGGAAATGGTTCAGTGAGGAGGGGAAGGAGTTTCAAGCAGTGATTAAGCATTTCATCCAGCTGGACTAGGGGTTGATCTGCTTATAGGAAATGATTGTAAGGTGGGCAGGAGCAAGGATACAACAAAAAGGGAAAAAAAGGAAAAGCATTAAGTAGTGAGAAAATATGGGAAGATGATAGAAAAAATGAGAGGCTAGTGTAGCTGTAAGCTAAAATAAAAAGGAGCTGAGTGGGAAAGGGAAATGTGAGTTAAACATTAGAAAATGACATCTTACAGATGCCATCAGAGGGTCGTTAATATGAGATTCATTTAATCTCTCCCTGCTGCTCCCCTGGCACCACGCACACTCAAAAATGCAGCTTTTTGCATCTCCGGACCAAGACATGCAAAGCTCTCAAGGTGAGAGTCTGCCTAAGGCTGAACATTTTCAGCGTTGAAAGTTTGACTCTTCTCAGCAAATGTTAAAAAATTGCTAGTCTAGTTGTCAGGTTTGTGCTAGAAACAAAAATCCCGTGAGAACTAGATTCAAGGGAAAAATTGTGATTTTTGTTCATCAAAGTGTGGAGCTTTTAGTGACACTTCAAAGAATTACTGGTGGGAGGAAGGAGAATGGGGCTGTTGCTCCCGATGTTTGTAGATCTTCCAGCAAACATTGGTGGGTAGAGAAGAAGTTGGAGCTGTGTTCTGAGGAATGGCCCAGAGAACTGGAGGGCTCCTTGGGCAGTTGCTTTTCCATAAAATGGAAATGCAAGGTGATAAGCAGGTAGTGAGGCCTTGCCTCATCTCAAGGTACTGCTGTTACTGTCCTCTAAGTCACCAGAGAGCTGCTCAAGGCTTCCTTTGACAGCATCTGGCTGTGATGAAGTGTTTCCTCCCACAGTGGTCAGAGAAAACACCTGTGATTAATGTGCCATACTCTGGATATTCGCAGTCTAGCATTGTCCTCTGTGTTTACTGCAGGCACTACCTGATTTGGGGAGTTAGGAGTCATTTTTTGGTCTCTCTGTAATTGATGGAGGCTGAGGTGTCCCAGCCACAGGCTGACCTATAGCCATGAGCTTCCCAGCTCCCATGGACTTCCTGAGCTTCCACAAATCTGGGTCTCCACACCTCAGATTTTACACTCAGATCACTGACAAAATTGTTTCTCTTACAAGATCTTGGTAATCTCAGAACCATCAGGCTAGTATTAAAAACAGAATGGGAAGAGATCCTCTTTTAGATTTTTTTTGGTGCTTTTGGTTGATCGGTTGGTTTTTCATTTTTGTTTTTTATTTGTTGCCTATTTGTGGCAGCTTCTATCATTTAACTGCGAAGCCTTGCCCAATCCAGGCATTGCTAAACATGTGTCTGCTCAATAACCTCACACAGCCTTGCTTCAGCCTCACCAAACCTTTCTGCTGGTGCTGCTCTGGCTTTTCATTTGCTGGCATGCAACAAATTCACTTCTCCCTTGGTGGAAGAGATTCCCACCCCGTGGGGAATTGCAGATGAAAGACACGTGCAGAAAGTGACAATTCCTATTTCTTCTTAGCATAATAGAGGTCACAACTTTCTTTTTAAGCATTCTTTCTCTGTCTGTCACCTTCCTTTGATATATTACCCCAAAGACTGTCTGTGTCTGCTCTTTTAATATTATCTATGTAAGTTGCTGTAATTTGTTAGGCAAGGACTCAATCACTGAGCACACACCAACTCTCAGATTGCTTAACAGCATCTCCTCTGCTGCCTGGTGTTCTGGAGAGGTGGAGATGAGATTTTGGGAGGTGGTTTGGTGTTTGTGTGGCAGCACTGGTCTCTGTGGAGAGGCAGGTTCTGCTCTGTGAGGAGCTGACAATCCGAGCTGGGGGGTTCTGAATCGTGGTGCTTTTATTGCTGCAAGATGCAAAGACATCCAGATGGTTCCCAGCCTGTCACAGAGACAGAGCTGACAGCAGAAATAGTGCTGGTACCTCTTACTGGTACTGCTGATCAAAAGGAAAAGCAGCAATTCCTTGCAGCCCCCCAGTGTAAGCAGAGATGCAAACAAATGTGGTGCACAGCAAGAAAAGACAGCAGGTCAGGCAGCACTGAGTTGGGAGGGAGAAATGGCTTTCAGGAAAATTTCTCTGTCTTCATGTGAGTTGCAAGAAAGCTCTGAGAGTAAATTGGAGTAGAAAAAGGGGGATTGATAGTGCAGGGAAATGCTCAGTCCACAGTCAGCTCTGGATGTAGGTGCAATTTGGGATGACTTCACAGAAAGGTTGGAAGGAGGAAGAGGAGAATGGCTGAAAGGGAAACATTTCAGAGAAAACAGAAAAAATGCACCCTAATGAAAGTGTAGAAATAGTTTATCTTTCCACATTTCTCCTCCTTTTGTGAAGGCTCAGCTTTCCAGTGACTTTCTGAATTGACCATTCCTGTTCCTCTCTCACTGTCCCCTATAGCTCTCTCTCTTTCCAGACTGTCACTGCCATGGCACTGAATTTTTACCAGTTCCACATATCTAATGTGACACTGGATTTAGTGCAAGTGGCCAGGGAAAACCAAGGATAGGAATAGAAGAGATGTTCCACAAAGTTCATTCTGTTTCTTTGAGAGTTCTTGACAAACTTCTTCAAATTAAGGGCGCACAGTTCCTTGTGAAGGCTCTGATGGGGTGAGAACAGTAGGGACAACAGTACAGAGAGATTTTTATACAGAGTATTATACAGAATAAAAAATGATAGCACATCTCAATGAATAAGTAACATTTTTTCAGCTTTCCCATGACCAGTCTGAGTTTAATATCAGAACCTTAAAATACTTGTTGTCTTAGAGAATAAAAAGGTCATAATTTTATCATATTTGCAATATCATCTCATTGGCCTGTGAGGTTTCAGTGTTGCCTGAAATGTAACTTTCGTACTCTGAATGCCTTGTTTGGTGGAAAAGCACCACCTAATTAGGACAGGTTACTGTTCTTTTTGCTTTTGTCATTTACAATGGACACTTAGTGCTTCTAGGGAGGAAAGGAAATACAATCACAAATTATAAATATGCAAACAAGTGGTCTTTGGGCAAGCACAGCCCAGTACTACAAAGCAGCTGAGTCTGCATGAGCAGGCTATAAATCCCCTGGGTATAAATCATGACTGGTGACTCAACTAAAGGCCCACACAAAGTTAAGGTGCGTTGACCCCTGCCCATCTCTACTTTGTCAGGCTTCAAGAAGTCTTAATTCCGTAGGAAAATTGCATTATAACCAAATATTTCCTAGAGCAGCCACAAGGCCCCATCACTGCAGTATCAGGACTCTTTTTAGATGATTAAATGAATTGTGAGGAAAAAATCTGACACGAGGTAAGAACATCTCTTACCCACACCTTGGTAAATCTGCTCTGTGCCTCTTCATCTGTGGAGATGATGAACTCACCCGACCATAACTTCCATTGCACATCTCTAACCCCAGTTAAAGTAAAAAACATTTAAGTAGGAAGGAGCTCCAAGTGCACCAGGACTTCATGCACCCAAAATTATCTGAGAATGGAAATCTCCTTTCTGAACACTGCTGGGCTGTAAAAAATTCAGATAGGTGTTTTATTTCTTCAGTATTTTCTCCATTAATGGTCCTACTTGTATAAGAAGGGAACCATCCTTGATTTTATTAGTATTAAATAAAATGGGCTTCCTGAGCCCATTATATTTAATACTAATACTCATTTATA
>VWYN01022135.1:26608-66231 GCA_013400075.1 Hippolais icterina
CACAAATGCAGCTCCTGAGGTAATGGTGAGAGTTCTCAGAGAGTGCTTCTTACTGTATAGGAACAAACTGACAAAATCTACTTGTTTTGGTGGTTTGCTTTACAGTAAATAATGACAATGTTTTTTCACACAACTCTATAAAAACAGTAGGCATATCCTTCTTCCAGAGTCTGCAATTATAAACATTATAATGCCCGTTCACTGCAGTGCTTCCATTTACTAAGCTTGTGGAAGATTTGAGAAGTACTGAGTGACTGCACTGGATAACAACAATACTATCTTATTTCAAGTGTCCCCAATAATCAGCACTTTTAACAAAACTATGAATCCAGGAGCTTCCAGTTTTCTCAGTATGCAGGGTGCATCACTTGAGACTTGGTTCCAGCTGTTGTATGTTATATGGAAGCATTCCACATCACAGCTTCTGTGGCAGTTACCTATCATGTTAAAGACTGCTCTACCCCAAGGTTTTTTTCTGCTTCACTTAACCACATCACAGAGCTTTCTGTTCAAGTTCCATCCAATCTTGTATTCTATTGTTAGCCCCCTCCCAGCTTGGATCAAAATCTTTCTTTCAGCCACACAGGTGCTACTTTGCCCACTCCACAGTCAGCTCCCAGT
Organism: Hippolais icterina; assembly: GCA_013400075.1. Taxonomy (NCBI): domain Eukaryota; kingdom Metazoa; phylum Chordata; class Aves; order Passeriformes; family Sylviidae; genus Hippolais; species Hippolais icterina. The sequence continues at coordinate 27,230 of VWYN01022135.1, forward strand.
AGCCTACCTCAGTCCCACTCCTGGGATATTTAGAGAGGGCTTCCTTCCAGTAATGACTCCTGCTCTTCTCTACCAGCTATCTCTCCCTTTACTATCCTCGAGGGATATCAGATCCCTCTACTGCTAATACTTACACAAGGAGCTCCACCGAACCTAGGATGGAGCCCAGAGGTCTCCTATAACTGTGTACAGATGGGAGGAAACAAGAGCAAAAAAGTTGATAAACCATGAGACTGGCTCTTCTTTCATTTTATTCAACTATGGATCGAGAATATTTCCACTAAAATTACTTAAATTAAGTAAATCATACTTTACTCATACCATACTGAGTTTTGAGAGAGGTCATTCTCTTGCTTCCTTACTCCTTTATAGTGTCTACAATTGAATGTTCTTGCAGGCTACACCAGACATTGTTCAGTAATTTGTTTTCTCTCCCTAAAACTTTCTGTGGTTTCTATGTTCTGTGTTTCAATGTTCTTTTTTTCTAGATCATATGACAAAAATGGCACTCTCCTGGATGAAATGTATTTAATTTCCCTGTGGAAGAAAAGAAAAAGGCAGCTAAGGGATAATTTATCACAGTAGACTAAGGTGTAAGTATTGACTGACTAGTTTTTTAGACAGCTTTTACTCTTTTTATTATTTCGTTTTCTAGGTTTTTTTACTCATGCAAGTTCTCACCTAAAATTCCTTCCAGAGTTTTCTAAAGGATTGAAGCACATACAGTGAACATTTACAACATGTAAAATAGTGCTAAACAACAAAAACATTATTTCCTTTTTTCCAACTAACTGTTTACTTTATGTTCTACAATCTCATTGATAAAATCTTTCTCATCTACTGTGTGAATCTAATCATCCTCACAATCTGTGATCCCTCTGATTCCAACAATATTTCTCCTTTAAATTCCTAACTACAGTCAAAATGCAGAGCTTAACACCCCAGCTGTTTGAGAAACTTTAGAGGATTTCTTCAAATACATCCATGTTATAAGGACATTAATGTTTCAAGAATGAATATGAGGATATAACAAACCTTGTTTCTGAAATAAATATTACATTGATTGTAGAGCATTAAAAAGTGCATGATTTGGAGATGTAATGACACTAAGTTGGCCATATGCACTGAATACCCTTTATTATCAATTGTGTAGTCTTTTTGTTATGAATTCATTGCACATGCAAAAAAGCTTTTTTTTTCCTGGATCAGAATTCATCCAAATAAAAGAGTTATGCAGAACTCAGAAGACATTTATCTACTAGAACAACACCCTTTATGAATTTTCTTTTTAAAAATCTTTTTCTTACAAAAAAAAATTGCATACTAGAGGCACCAAAGTTATTGAAAGAGAACACTGAAAATCTTGGTTTGTATAAACAAACAAAATGGGTACTGTATTTTTCTACTCTGATGTGCTTGGGTAAAGCTGATTTCGTTGAACTCAAGCATTTACTAACAAAGTCTCTTTCAAACAGATAAAAGGTAAGAGAAACTCAGCCGCTGCCTCTATATACATTTAAGAGTACATTAAAGTCAATTTTTTTGATACCTTCATACAGTTTTCTAGCCCTCATTTAGATAATTTTCCACAAGATGGTCACAAATATCACCCATCGCTATAGTATCCATTCATATACTTTTTTACCCTTTTTTACACTCCCCAATCCCAAAATTGTCCATTACATAAAGGTAAAATAATTGAGCTGTGTAAACTACCTGAGTGGATTCTAAGTAGATTAAAAATCAATATGGTGCCCAGTACCACAAATCTGAAGTTTTCTGTCTCATATTCCTCATGATCTAGTACAGGTCAAGGACTTGCCTAAGTGTGCTTAAATTGTTAATTTAAAAATGGGGACATTAGAACTGTACAGTCTAAGCTACCTGTCCAAGCTCAAAAAGGATGTTTGCATTAGGAATAGAACCCTGCTCCTGCAAACTGCAGAAAAAATCTTAACTGACAGATTAACCTTGTCTATCTGCTCTTAGATTAAAGAAGAAGGGTTTACGTACAAACAAGTTTGTTCTGCTCTTAGACATAAAATGTCTTCAGTAGCCTTTCTTTCACATAAAAATATCTATACATCTTTTAAATTTTGATTAACCTGAAGGCATGGTACTCTACATACAAACTAGCAAGGACACAGGACCAGAACAAGAGCACTTTTCAATACTGCTTTGTCTATTTGGATGTCAGTCAAGCAGCCAACTGATAGAAGCAGCAAATTGAAGCATGTGCATATGGGACTCCTAGCTGTCCCTCCTGCCCCAGAATCAGTGTAAGCAACAGATATCAACAAGCTTCTAAACTAGGCACATCAAATTAATTCATGGTTATTTTCAAGAAGCTGAAGTCCCAGGCCTTCATTCTCAAGTTTGGAAGACAAAATGAAACATCAAGCCCAACATGTACACTTTAGTATCTAAAACACATCTTTTAGAAGCAGATTACTTACATAAGCCAGCTTTTTACAAGAAGTGTAAAAAGCTGGCACATGTAAAAATTATAGAACGGTTCACTTCCCATGACCAAACCACAAGAACAAATTTACAGGAGGGGCAGTATGACATGCTGTCTCTCAGAACACATACACCATCTGTGTTCCTCGGAAGGAATAAGTTTATTTTCCAGCACATTAAAGAACATATTTCTTCTGTTTTGGGTAACCATCTCAGACACTGACATACATTTCCAAGGAAGAGGCTGCATCCATTTTTTTAAACAACTCATTTTTTTGTGTAATATTATATGTAGAAATATTTTGTGTAATTATATATAGAAAAGGAATTAGCATTTCTAAATACAGTGCTTCTAAAAACTATCTTGTTGCAAACAGACTTTGGTATAATTAATTTGGATAGTTTAATTTTTTCAGCTGCATAGGTTATGTGAGGTTCGTTGTAAAGCAGTAAAAGCACAGAGGGATTTTCAGTCAAAACCCCAGATTCTGTTCTGTTTGACTTGAGGGATGGTGGTTTTCTTCACAAGCAACTCCTCTAATATTAAAATATGCCCAGAACTAATACAGTGAAGACAAAGTTGGAACTCAACATAATAGAAACAGGAATGGCAAACATATGGGACAGGTGAAAAACAGAATCTAAACTGCAGCAATAAAATTGGAATCTTCCTTGAATTACAAGCAGTATTCCCTTAAGCTGTCATTTAGTTAAAACTTACTGACAGGTAGAATAAGCATTGGTATTACACTGGTGTTTTTCAGGAGAGGGCATTTCCTAACATAGCAGAAAGTTTTAAGAATATTTTTAAGACTCAGTGATATGCCAGAACAAATAGCCAAATAGGTATTTTTATCTCCAAATTTGTGCATCTATTTTAGCAAGCACTATGTCTGGACTCTGTCCTGAAGAGAATCAGTCCTGAAATCAAAAACCCACAGTTCATACTGGGAGTACAAGTCTATAAGCACAAGGCAGTAGCAATGGTAATTTTCAAAATGGATTTGCATATGTCCTCCAAGGGTTTCAGTAATTATCCACTCAGATTTGTAAAGTGATGGAGCATCATTTACATTGACACAATTTGTAACTGGCATCCTTTTTTAAATGTAATGATGGCAAGAACCATTCAAAGACTTCATTTACTTGTTTATATCCACAATCAATGCAGGAAAGCATCAGCTAAAGGTAGGTACGATTGTTCCTGTATGCACAGAAGTATTATTGAAGCCAACAAAGAAACAGAACTCCCATTTTCCCTGGAAAAAAAGGTCACAGAGGGTTTCTCTGGCTTCCATGTCATCTTTTTGGAGTATTGTAAATACTCTGTTTCCTTGATTACAGACCTTGTAGATCATGCAGTTAGGTAAACACGGTGTCTATGGTTAACCTTAAGGAATGCATAATCAAATCCATCCAGTAGCATATTCCATTGCTGGTTACTGAAACAGTAATTAAAACTGGAAAGAAGGTGCTCTATTGCTGCATGTCTTTCTCATCTGACAAAAATGCAACACTAGTTATGAGCATGTACGTTTTGGTTTATTTCAAGCAACCATCGGTTTTAGATGGAGATTTTCTGTTCTAGCTTTAAATGAAGAGACTATTAGAAAACTGTTCATTACAAAGTCTGATAGTTCCTTAGCTCCACAACAGCCTCACCTATCACAAGAAATCATAAATAAGATTATAGGCATTTGTTCCATTGTCAGGCACAAGATATGCATAAATACATCCATCTTATTCAGAGTACAACCTGGATGGGATCACACCTAGATGTTGATGCAATCAGGATTGAACATAAGATGATGTAAATCTGCAGAACAGCAGCATCAGCCTAGCTACTCAAACTTTTCTTGGTTTTCATTGTCTTGCTTTGGTTTGTGTCCTTTGCAAATTTTCAGTTCTATGAGTTCCAAGAAGTTCAGTTCCATGAGTTCTATGAGTTCCTATTTCAAGCTTTTTGCACTGGCTCTGAGAACAAGGGAGTCTTCTAACACACAAAACTGCATACTAAGACTTTTATGTCAGTATAGGTAAAGCTTGAAGAAAACAGCAAATACCACAATTCTTATTCTGAATATCAGATATTTTGGATTTTGAGGTCTAAAAAAATTCCAAACAGGTTTCACATATATTTTCTATACTTAATGTAGAGAAAAGATGTGCATTGTACTCTGCTGTTGGGAAAATTCTTTTTTCACAGGTCAGTTTTTAAAATTGTTTTTCCCTTCCACTTCCTTGTTTCTGTTGCCACATAAATGCTTCCAGCTCTCTATCACTCCTACTTCTGTGTCATGTACAAGAAGCATTGTGTAGTTAATTAATAAAGAAAACATCTTCTGATGACAGTTCTGAAATTGTACCAAACTATATTTTTGTCCGGGTTTAGGGTACTCCCAATTTAAATAATCCCCCTGGACAGAAAACCACAAACTACCTCCTGCTCCCCTACCTCCCAACCTCCCCTCCTGTGAAAGGGACAAAAATGAAAAGGTCAAGAGTTGAGATAAGAAACAATTTACTAGAATCAGCAATGATACAAGAAAACAAGCAATAGCAGCAACAATATTAATAAAAGGGTACAAGAGATGATGATTCATATGCAAAAATACCTGTCACGCCTGACTGACAGCTGGTCTGCAATGAACAGCGGTGGATGGGTTTTCTGTCCCACCACACCCTCTTTCACCCAAAGCCACAGCCCTGCTTCCAGAAGCAAGAGTCACTCACTCCTGCCCTGGGTGGTAAGCAGGATGGTATAGAACAAGCCAGACACGCCTGCATGGCTGAAGGCTCCACCTGTCATGGCTACTGCCAAAAATTTACTCTGTCCTGGCTGAAGCCAGGACAATTTCCCATCAAAGTCATATCTAGGAACATCAACTACTACCAAAATAAGCTGAAATCAGAATTTTGTCCAAGTTATAAAACAACAATATTCAGGATGTCCTTCCTCTATCACGTTAGTGCCATCATATCCGTGGAGGATCACATATCATCTATGCAACACTCACAAAAAAAAATAGTTTCAAAACAAGCAAGTCCCACCAAGCTGACATCAGAGGAGGTTTTAGGGAATCTTGACAGTTCCCTTTATCCCATCCATTCAGTCAGTGAAGACTGACTCCAACAGATTGATTGGCTCACATTTTGAAAACTGAAAAGCAAAAAAAATGGTAGAAGGAAGAGAAGAGTTAAAAAGGGTACTTCCAATTTTTTCTTTGTTTTGCAGAAAAAGAGTTTGCACATGAGAAGTAAGTGGCTTCTAGTTTAAAGGAAAATGAATCATCCCCATCTAATACCAGATACAGCCTGCACGTGAGTCTCTTCCATTGCATTCTGCTGACAAAGGATTTGATAGATGCTGATATGAATGTAACACCTATTGTCTTACAATACAGAAGGAACCAGGAAAAGAAGATATAAAAAGGAAATTGTTGTCCCTCATTTTGCTATCCTATTCCAATTATTTATTATAGAAATTTTCTTAATCAAGGTATGAAGCATAATTCAATATATACAGAAAATATTCATCATGGATATGTGGAATCAGCAACCTGGGTTTCTGACATCTCATCCTGCTTAATAACATCTCAGAGCATTCCTTAGTTTTCCCAAGAGGAATATTGTACACAAGAGAAAAAACAAGCCAAGAACTCTCACAGTGACTAAAGTAGCTCAAATAATCTTGTTTTTTACCTTACTCTACTGTAGTACCTTTAGCTGCAAAACACCAGACCATAAAGACATAGTCAGAATAATATGGAGGAAAGGGAAGAGAGTTTAGAAAAAATATTTGGACAGAACTATTGAGAACATCTTAGAATTCTGGCAAGCTTTTACAGCTTACTTTTTTCCTACACTAAAATCACGAGCAGATGTGAGCAAATGCTGTGTAAAAGACTGAGCTGCCACCTTAAATGGAAGAAAAAATGCAAAAACAACCTAGGAAGCAGCGCCTGCAATACAAATACTGTGAGAACTGTTTTGAGGAATTGAAATGTTTGGTAAATTTCAGGAGAACTTAAATTGCAACTTCTTCTCTGAACAAAATGCGGTCTACAGAACTTAAGGTACCCACCTCAAAATGTCCTTTTCTGTGCTAAAAAGCATTTAATAACATAACAATCAGTAAGAGAGGAAAGCTTGCAAAGTTAGCACTCTGCAGTTATTCTTCAATTGTTTCCTATCTTCTGTCCAAGTGAAGCTTATAGATTAATCCAGAATACATTTTGTACCATCACTACCATTGTTCATCTTGTAGACTAAGTGAATCTGCTCAACAAAAGGGGTCCGTAATAGAGGGATATTTTCAAGGAAAACACATTTAAGCTGTATCAAGAGTTCAGAGAGTGATGGAAGGGGCGGAAAACAGACATACTCACAACCTTTCAAACAGGAAGACCCAATTCTTGGTCCTCTGTGGAAGGGCCAACATTTAAAAATAAGATCAAGAGAACTTAATTGAACTACTACATTTAATGGTAAGCACTGAGCTTCAAAATGCACTTCTGCTGACCTACTGACTTAGTTTTCCTGCTCAGTACTGGATTTTCTCAGTCTGGCAATTTTTTCACGGTATTCCTTTAATTTCTCCAGAGCCAGTTAAACATAACATAACTTGTAGTTTTCAGGAAAAAATAAGCTCTCTAAATGAAGCCTAAAGGAATCAGGATATCTGGGCAAAGTGTGGTATGTGTATTTACAGAAATACTTTAAAATTGTTTAATTTTGCAATGACATTTAGTTTATTTTTGATTCCCAATTGCTCAAGAAACTTTGTTTGCAACTTTTAATATCCCGGTCATACAGCAGCAATGTTTCATGAAAAAATACTGAACTGAGAACAAACCTAGGGGCAGATCACCAGTTCCTATAACTTGTAATAGCAAACCTTTCATTTTTTTCAAAGTCTGCAGCTACCAGAATCAAGCATATATAAAATGGAGTCTCTAACATTTGTAATTGAAGAAAGAATCTGAAAATTTATGACAAATATACTTCAACTCCTCAAAGACACCAAAACAAATTTTAAAGCCTCATGATACCCTAAACATACGTGTTTTGGAGAAGTCAGGGTTGTCTACCATCCAGGTTTTCCTACTACTATGTTGGCAGTACTACAAGTTTCTCATCATCATCTGCAATTGCAGTAAGGGTTATAAAGGAGAAAGCTCAGTAAAAGAAGAAATCACTTCTAAGCTGCTAAGCCCATATCTGGTCAAACACGCCTGCACATACCTTCTGAATCAGTCTTGTCTCATGGCTAAGGGGAAGGCATAGAAATACTTCTTTGAAACAAAATTTGGCAACATGTCAGAGATGTCAAGCCAGCTCTGAGCATGCTCTCATTGTTGTCAGGAAGGCAAGTTACCTGAAGCATGGTGCAGGCTGATGCAGCTGCCCAACAAGCAGGACTTTGACTGGCATCAGGCAGCACTTACACCCTGCCCTCTTCACCAGGACACAGGAGCCACAACAGTCCCCATGAAAGAGAGGCTGGTCTTTCTATGGTGGTTCAACAACCACAATCACAAATGTCACCATAAAACTCCCAGGGATGGGCCTAACAATGCAGTGAAGGATTTACTGACAGAAAGCAGTTAAAATAACCTCTAAAGGATAGTCGCAAAAGCTTTATCACCAGAATATTTCCCAAATCTAAAACACTTCTGTAATCCTCATTTTCTGATGAAAAGTATAAAGAAAAGGAAGATTTTCAGGAGGAAATACAAGAATAATCAGAAAAATAAATGTTCTTTCACAGCTATTCAAGTGTCTTTGGTTCTTCTTAATGCAGCATTTGTCATCACAAGCAAGGTTTCACAAACCCTGAGAATATTACATTTGGATATTTAGATTCTAGTCCCAGTCCACAGTTATTTACTGATCTTCAACAAGGTGGATTTTTACCAAATTTTTTTCCAGTAAAATAGAAATAATTTACATAAAAGTTAGGAGTATTTTTGCTAGTGCTAATAAAAAATTTGAGAATATAGAATAAACCATATAAAAAGCGGCATTCTACAATATACCCTAGCCTTTCTTTTAGATAATACAAGGAGAGTGAGAAAAAAATTTTTGGAGATCTTTCTTCCAGAACAGAAAATTACAAATAATTCAGCTACGTTCCTGAGATAGCTCATAATCACTGGGAATAAAAAATAAACCCAAAATTTATAAAGTAGAGTGAGAATCAGCATTTGTTTTGGAAATTCCTTTGGTCATTCCCTCAGGTCCTTCTCAATTTGTAAAAGTCTAGAGTTTGGGAGTACTTTCTATCCTAGTTTGGTTTCCATAAAGATAACATTTTAAACATCTTAAATGCCTCCATGCCATTGTATCTATTTTGCTATTAAATAAAAGACATGTCTCTTCTACACTTACAGAATTATTGAGGCAGAAAAGCACAAGCACAGAGGCAAGAGAGAACTATGCAAACAAATCCACTTAAATTTCTTGTTTTCCTGCAAGGGTTCTATATGCCTATAGTATATAGAACTATGTACTAAACTAAAGGTATACCTCCAGTACCCCAAACAGCTAAATGCAAAGCAATTCACTCATTTTTTGCAGTCTTAGAGAAAGAACTCTGGAATCTTTTTTTCTCAAGAAGGTTAAAGGGAAACTTGTAGGCTAAAGGATCCTTTACCTGATCAGAAAAGCAGAGTTTGACAAAACACAAGAATAAAGAGAGCAATAGGGTACAGAAGTGGCTGTCTTTTGAAAAAGAGTCAGTGCAGAAGAAAAGCTGTTGTACACAGACCACGGTCTGCACTCACTGAATAGCTTCCAATACAATTTATGCTCTTTATTTTATTTCATGTGATCCATCCTTACAATCAACAGTGAAGAAATGGGAGTAGGGAGAAAAATGAAAGGTTTTTATGGTGGGGGTTTTTAACAGAAAAAATAATCAAACAGTCTACTGAAAATTGTAGCTTGTAAGAAAAGAACATTCTTTTCCAAACAAGAAAAAAAGTCAGCAAAAAAATAAATAGTGCACAGAGATATTTTTCACAGAAACTCTCACTTCATTATCTTCCTAAAAACACTAAAAATTGTAGAATTATCTTCAATAATTTTAACTCTGTTTTCTTCCAGCCTCAAACTGTATAGAAATGCACTGTGTTCAAAACTCGGAATTTAATAAAAAGTGGTTAACAGCAATGTGAATTTCAGCCAACTGAAAAGAAAAAGGGAGACTATTAAGCTAGAAAATATTGTTATTCCAACATCTTTCAGCACCAGAATTTCAATCTATTTAGAGAAACCTTAAGGAGATATGAACTAAAAAGAATTGGGCTGTGGTAGTATTGTCAGCTATGCTAATCTGGAGAGCAGAATTTTGTTGAGGAATATAAATACCTAGTGATTTTCAAAAGGGGCTGAATATTCACCTCCTTCCTAAGCTCTGTGTTTTCAGAGTGAGTGGTAGAGGGGAAGAAGAAGGAGGAGGGAGAAAACAGGAAGGGGGAAGGCAGGAGAAGTTTAGAGATTAAAATCACTTACCCTTTTGTTTAAATATAGGGTGTGTATGTTTAAATATACAGTGTTGGCATATACAGGGTGCTCAGTTTATTAGAGCACAGGAATTATAAATCAGATTTACAGAGCCAAAACTGGTATAATACAAACTTCCAGTTTGTCAGTCTCTTCTTTGAACAGGCTTTACATCAGAAATTGTCAGTAAAACTAAAACATTATCAAGATCTGGTTGTCTAAAATATTCATTATGTTTATTACTATACCTGTTTCTGCAAAGTTATGGGAACCTTCATTGCCACATAAATCCCTTTTTTACTATTTTCTGACGTTGTACTCAAAAGCAATATGGTTTCTTAAATTTATCCTAGTTCCATAATTGCTTAGAATACTAATTTTTCATTTCAGAGATAAGACAATACTGTAATTAATTATATGCTATACACAACAACTGCCTTAGATCTGTCTTCAAAAGCCAGGTGGAGTATAAAACTAAGATCTAAGACTCCCTAAACTGCACCTCTTCCCCAAAGACATTCACAAGCATGCACACTTTTTTCTTAGTATGGTCAATATGCTGTGAACCCTACTCTGTCATAAATAAAAGTGAGAAAATGTAATTAATGTTATTCTGGGAACCATAACTTCAGTATTTTTTGACGATGTGACTCAACTCATTAACTGGGGTTATGGAAGTTTTTGTAACCTATGTACATCCTTATACATATGAGGAGGTATGCTTCCATTGTAATGTTTTCAATCAATTTTTAGAGAAGAAACCACAAAATATTTCCAGCTGAAATTTCTGCTACATTTGTTCTTTCTTTTCCCTTGTTATGTCATACTTTTACTTTGTGAGGTTGTGTACTTCTTGTGTTAGAACTGCTTTATTTCACCTTTTTCTTTTTATCTGGCATGTTTTTGCTCTCAGCTTAACCTGTCTGTAAATTTCTCCTCACCCTTAATGCTTCTAATATCCTTACTTTTTGCTTAGAACCTGTGAGGCTGTACTTAGAATGTTCTTTTCAGTGATAGGCTTTCCAGTTCAAGAGACATGAACACCATGGAGAAAGTCCAGCACAGGGCCAGAAAGATGATCAATGAAGTGGAGCATCTGTCTTATGAGGAGAGGCTTGATAATTTACTGCATTGCCCTTGGTTTCCTGTAGGTTTCTGCAGCCTTTTTTCACAAGCTTTGTGTGCAATTTTATTTAAAGTCTGTCCCTTCTGACAGACCTGCATATAGCCCACTGATAAAAACTGAGGGGTAAGTCCAAAGATTTCTGACTCATTTGAATTCAGGAGTGTGAGCTCTAAGCTTGAAATGATGAAACTGGTTAAATATAAAATAAAATTGAAACCATCTCAAGCATACATATCTCTCAACTTGAGGGTTCAAGAGTTCAGTCAGGGTTTAGAAAGAAGGAAGGGAAATCTAATCTGAAAGCATTTTAGTTCTTCGACTTCGCAGAAACATGACCAGAAGTTTCTGCCTTAGAGCCAAGGGTGCAATTGGTATGTTTGATATTGTATACAGTCGATGTGGTAAGAAGCACTTGGCTCAAAGAGCAGGCTGTGATAGTGTTTTTTCCCTTTTAATCCCTTTACCATGCACAGAATAATTTACATTGTCTGTCTCTTCCATGCCATCCAGAGACTTTCATGTGTTTCAAGAGTTTAGGTGTCTGATCTCCTGAGCTGGCGGCAGAACTCTGCAAGAACGTTCATTTTTCAGTGACCTGATCAGACAAGGAAGTTCTGGAACACTCACAGGAGAATCCAAATCCTCTTTTACACCTTCTTTCTAGGTTAGAAAAAGCCAGATATGTTCAATTAACCTATCCTCCTCAAAAAAGAGTTTTTATGTTCTATTTCATGAGACTTTATTATCTAAGCAACTTTCTAGAAGAAATGGAGGGCAAGATACTGAAAATGAAAATAATGTCATAGAACATGATTTATAAATTAAAAATATCTAAGAATTTTCATTGCTGTAATCCAAGTAGTAAAATACTTCATTTCACATACATACAACTTTTAAATGTAAGTGCTTAGCTTCATGTAAAATATAGTGAAAGTAAGTCTTTTTTGCTTTCACTGTAGAAGTATTATGAAAAAAAGTTTTAATTTAGTTTTAGATAGAATATGTGCACCAGATGTATGTATTTATATTTGAACAATTTTTTGCATTTCTCCTCAATTTAAAGCATAAAACACACAGGAAAAATTGCTTGGTCGTGGGTTTCCAAATATGTAAAGAAAGTTATTGCAGAATCAGAAAATTGCATCTCCTACTTTTTATCCACAGCTTCAGGTATGTCAACAGCCATAACGTGCTATTTGTCTCTTGGCCTTGTCAGTGACTCTAAGCTGACAGAAGATCATTGCCACACTGCTCCCCAGGGGACTAGAGACATTAATTGAGTCAGCATTGTTGTGAGATATTAAAGCAGTTTTATAAAGAAGGTGTCAGTCCACTAAGAAATGGAGTAGAAACAGAAATTATATACTAAGAGACTTTGAAAAATACTATTTGTTGAGCAGACTCCCCTTCCCTAAGGGATGATGGAGAAAGCTGCCATACAATAATTGTGTCTCACCCTACATAGTTGCAGACAGTGATTTTACATTATATAATATTATTAGGGCTGGACTCTAATATGGCAAATTATGGGAAAAATTGTGGATTAGTCACAGTAAAAATGTCAAAAGTAATAGGAGTCATAGCTTGAAAACTGAGATAAAATTCTATACATGAAACATGTTTCAGGTCAAATTAAATTTTAGACCATCTATGGTCAATTCTTATTTATTTATTTATGCAACATAATTTATGGGACTATATTGATAAATAGAAGACAATATCTTATGCTGGAAATTTCCAGTGTCAAAAACCAACCTTGTCACAGGACTTTGTTCAGCTATAAGAGGCCTAAGAGACAAGAACATTTTTGCTGGATCCCCCCAACACTCACACTTTTCAAACCCTTGCAGCTGAGTCCTTGATACTGTTCTAAGGGTGCAAAGAGGACAGGGATGTAGCACAATTGCAACACAGGCAGGAATCAGTCTGGCTTTTCTAATCTCATAACATAGCAGAAAGGGGAGTAGTTAGGCAGCTGTCACCTGTATCTTGGCTAGGCCTAAGGCTCATGTGGGTTGCACATCAGACATAATAAAATATCCAGAATGAAGTTGGTGCAAAGCCACTTATACTATCATCTGCAGGGACTCCGACACAGCACTGAAAATAGAACTAGAGATGCACAGCTACTTCTTGAAAGATGAGCTACTGGTTGAGGGAGCCCATCAGTCATGCATGTCAACTCCAACAGTGTTTTGCCAGGGGCGTTAACAGATAAACTAACAGCCATAGCTGTGAAGAATCTATCTTTCTCATGTTTTCTAAGTCTTGCTGTAGGAATTTTTTTTTATTTAGCAAGTAAAAAACATCTTTAATACAGATTTTGGAGGAGGAAGCAGGAAGAACAGATGAATATGAGAATCTTGTGTAAGATCTAGTGTTCTCAACCCTTACCCTACACCGATCACTGTGAAATCTGTGTGATTGGGAGAGTATGTGCTAAAAGAAGCAAATACTTGGTGAAATACCCATGTCATTGATAACTTGAGAATTACAATTTGAGTGGCAGCATATGGGGATGTCAATATTATGACAAGACATTCTTGGGGTGGGAATATTAATGATAAAACTTTTTACTGAATCAGTAGCACTAGAGCAAATGATAGTATCAGAATCAGTTTAAAGTGTTTTCATTGTTTGAGTCAATCAAAAATGGACAAACAGGGAACATGATACAATTAAATAGTTATGCTAAATGTTTTATTCATTTCTATTTATTGAAAAGTCATTTTTTATTCATTCTCACAAGAAAAATATCTGAAGGGCTAAGAGCTATCATGATGTTGAAAAAATAATTTTGGAGAGTAAAGTTAGTAAAAGACACTTTGAAATTACAGGAAGTTCTTCAGTAATATCTGTCTTGCTCATTAAAGCACCAAAATTTTGGGCTTTTAGTAAAAAAAATTACTAGTGCCTGAAACATAATAATATTTGAATTACTTATAAAACAGTACCATTGCTCTAAAATATTTATATTTATATCCTATCCAAAAGGATATTCCACATCATAAAACATCATGATCAGTATATTAACTGCAGAAAGTTACCCAGAAGGGACAGATCTGGATTCAGGAAGGGGAGTCCGGCATCGGTCAGTGGGTGGTGAGCAATTAGATTGTGTATCACTTGTTTTTTCCCTTTTTATTATCATTAATTTTTTTTCTATTTTTATTATTATTGATCTATTTTACTTTATTTTCAATTATTAAACTGTTCTTATCCCAACCTACACATTTTACTTTGATTCTTCTCCCCATTCCAGGTTAGAGTAGGGGAAGAGAGGAGAGTTTCAGCAAGTGGCTGCATAGAATTTCATCTCCATCTGGGCTTAAAATGATGACACCCATATATCCACGTGCTCTTTTTGAAGTAAATTCTACCAAGTAATGTCAGGATAAAACTGGGATACGGAATTCAGCATTTTCTAGAGGGTTTTAAGATCATATAAGGACAATTGGGGTCAAAGAATAAAATCAGATAGATAGAGGGAAAAATGCCATGAGAGAAAAAGGCAACCAGTGTAGATGTCAGTATAGCTTCAATTGGTCAGGCAGCAGAATTCACAGGAACAAGAACTGGGAATCTTTCTCCATGTCACCATGTAGAGACAAAATTTCATTCCAAACCAAACTGCTGTTTAAAGTGAAAAACATATTTTCCCTTCAAGATTAATATATTACTATCAGCATTACTATTGTTTATCAAAATCTAGTAAAAACATTTTGGAAACTTGCTGTGGTCCCTAGAGTTGCTTAAAGCATTTTATTCCAGGATGTTTCAGGAATGCTGATCAGCTGCAAGACTGTGATGGGAAAGGAAACTTCTGACATATCTGAACATACCACAAGACTTTCTCCCTAAAGAATCTGTTCAAGAATTGGTGTATTATAAAAGGAATGCCATATGTACTGTGAAATCTAAAATTTCATTAAGGGTTTTCAATGGCAGTTTTAGTTAAAAGTCATCATGTAAGATTTCTAGATTGAAGACAATTGTGTCTGTTGGTTTTGATACAAAAATGTGTAGTTATATTTAACAAGCATCCTTACTGGCCATCATAATGCTATTTGGTAATTTAAGGGAGTGTGTCTGAAATTATGAAACATCATATCAAAGTCCAACGTACTGGAAAACAGTGAATAAGAAACATGACTGCATTTTTTTATTTATTAAATGATAGTTGGGAAGACCATGATTTCATTTTTCTACATCTAAATATAGAATAAATGTAATCTCTGTTAGGAACAAATTATATAGTTTTGATGTTTATCTCAATGCATCTGTTAGTACAAGTTAGGTTTCCAGGCCAGAAAAAAATGACCTGAAAAGTTTGAAAACAGAAAGATGAGATTTTTGCTACTTTCCACACCTAAACAATCTCACAATATTAAGAGAACCAAGCTTTCCTCCGAGTATTTTTGCACTTTTAGTTCATATCCAAAGCAAATGACAGAATAAAAAGCACAGAATATTAAAGATAATTCTGTCTAATGCTTCATGGCTTTGATCTCTGTTTAAGTAAACTTTGTACTTTTCCAGCTCTGTAACATATATGTAAGTGATGCACAACAGCTTTCTATGAAACTTTCTCTTTACCACCAAGACAGATTTTTACCCTTAATTAATTCTCTGCTCTTCATCTTATAAAACCTTCTGCTTTATCATAAAATGATGTTACAGCTTTCACTTCAGTAGTAATAATATTATCACTTGTATCTGGAAAGAATTGGCAAGGTAAAATTTACTTGGTACTACCTTAGGACAAGGACAGCTGAGATGGGTACAGCCAGCAAAATCTTACTCCATTTTCAAGTTACCCCAAAATCCTAATGCAAATCCAAGAATCTTTCAACCTGACAAATACCTTTATTGATGATCTGGGGAAGAAGATTGAGTCTACCATTAGAAAATTTGCAGATGACACCAGACTGTCGGGAAAGCGTCAATCTGCTGGAGGGTAGGAGGGCTCGGCAACGGAAAAGGCTGGATAGATGGGCTGAATCCAACAATGTGAGGTTTAAAAAAGCCAAGTGCCAGATCCTGCACTTTTGTCAGGACCCCATGCGGTGCTACAGGCTGGGGAAGAGTGGCTGGACAGTGGCCAGGCAGAAAGGGCCCTGGAGGTGGTGACAGACAGCAGCTGAACATGAGCCAGCTGTACCCAGGTGGCCAAGAAGGCAAATGACATCCTGGCCTGTACCAGCAATAGTGTGGCCAGCAGGACCAAGGCAGGGATTGTCCCCTGTACTGGGCACAGGTTAGGTCACACCTTGAGTGCTCTGTCCACTGCTGGGCGCTCAAGCTGAGGATGGATGTTGAGATGCTGGAATGTGTACAGAGAAGGGCAACAAAGGTGGAGAAGGGTCTGGAGCACAAGTCCTGTGAGCAGTGGCTGAGGGAGCTGGGGTTGTTCAGCCTGCAGAAGAGGAGACTCAGAGGTCACCTTATCACTCTCTACAACTCCTTGAAATGAGGCTGAAGCCAGATGGGGGACAGTCTCTTCTCACAGGTAACCAGCAATAGGACAAGAGAACACAGGCTAAAGCTGCACCAGGGGAGGTTTAGGCTGGAGATTTGGAAGAAATTCTCAAGACTGGGTGTTGGAATGAGCTGCTTAGGGAGGTGGTGGAGTCACCATCCCTGGAGGTATTAAAGACTGAATGTGTCACTCAGTGTCATGGTCTAACTGACACCGTAGTATCTGGTCATAGGTTGGGCTCCATGATCTCACAGGTCTTTTCAACTAGTTAGTTTTGTGATTCTGTGACAGGAGGAAAAAACCACCAAACCTGCAGGCCTGCTCTAAAGTTGGAGGTTTTAATAAGAGACCTGTGCAGATGGTGCCCTCACCTACCCCTCCCTTCCTCAGGCAGCTCTATAATCTCCTCAGGAATTCTTGTTAGGCCTCACATTTGGTTAATGTCTCCTGGGCAGTTAAGCTCCCCTTGAGGTTATTGGAAATATTGTCCATATCCAGGGACAAATAACTGGAAAGCAGCTGGGAACCTTAGTCTGGCAAGTGGAAGACTATCAACTATTATTAAACATAGAGAGGAAAACTTGTGAAATTTTTCTTATGGAGTGTTCTTGCTATGGATTGAAGTCACAACTAGTCTGACTTCAGCTGGGATAGAGTTAAATATTTTTTTCTTAGCAACTGGTGCAGTGCTGTGTTTTGGATTTAGTATGAAATTAATATTGATAACACTGATGTTTAAGTCATTGCAAAGCAGCTCTTAATCTATACCAAGGACTTTTTGGCTTTGTATACTCTACCAGAGAGCAGGTGCATGAGGCAAGCAGTCTTTGCGATAGCAGAACCTGATGCTCCATCTTCAAATCCAATAACATCACATCCAGGGAAACCTGGTATAGTTATGGCAAATTTATAAAGAATTGTAATTGTTTCTCTGACTTTAAATCTCATGGCCCACTTCCTTGAGAAGGTACTGATAGCAGTGGTGTAAAGCATAGAATTAGTGCATGGTGGATTTATCCTGGATCATGAAAGGGGTAATCCCAAGGCCTCTGTCCAGTCATTTTCTTAATAACAGTTTACAACAGGTTAGAAATATAGAAAAAATTTCTGTACTTAGAGAGGTATGTGTGGCACTGCCATTGCAATGCGTGAGAAATGGAAGAACTGGAAGTTAAAATTATTCCCAAAAGAAACACAGAGAACACCACCTTCCGGCTCAAATGCTAAAAGGGAAAACCTCCACTTACTAGTTACAGTAAGAATGTAATAAATTTATTTTATGATTAGGGCTTCTTATGATGTCTGTCTCTACGTAATAAAATACCAAAATTTCAGCATCAGTGAACTTCCTAGAACACCATTCTCTAAATATGAAAATTTAAACAAGGTATCTTCATGTTTGACTCTATGAGAAGAACCCATAACTTGCATTCCTCAAACAAATACCATCGTACCACCATAATTCATTCTCTTAGCTCGATTTCCAAGCAAAACAAACAAAAAAACCATATAAATAAATAACATTTGTCAGAGTGTCAGTTCTAAAAAAAGGGATATCAATTCTTACAGACTCCAAGGAATAAAGCACAGAAGTATGCCACTTGCTCACTCCTCTAATCATCACAATGTGGGTTTTTTAAAAGTCTAACTTAAATCTTTCTAGATTTACTCATGAGGTCCGCTCTTCTTTCTTTCTGAGGGATAATAAAAGAATTGCTACTTTGTTGTTTTTTTTTTTTTTTTACAACATAAACTCAAATAGATTTTAAAAGGCCCAGATATCTATAGAAGGAAAGAAAAAGCAGAGAAAAGTAAACTTCCCATTCAGCTTGATGCCATACAATCCCAACATTTTATGAGAATGCACTTAATAATAAATTAACTGTGATAATCTGTATGACCTGGGAAATGTTTGAAAGAGTTTTGAATTTACCTTTCACCAAGATCACATTTTTATGCCTATCAAACTTATGCCTTGACAGATATACTTCCTCACTCTTTTGCCTCCCCAGTCACCAGCAGGATGTTTCTTATCTTTTTCTTTGTTTTCTTGTTAGACAGTAGGAGTGTTGAATATTTTGGAAGAAAAACAAGAGAAGAAAATAAGAGTGGGTTTGATTTTATGCCAACTAAAACTGAAAGCAGATTATCCTGTCCTATCAATCTGATGTCTGTGTTATGGTATTCCATCATGATACCACATCAGAAGACTTTATGGGTATCTGCTGAGTGGAAGAAGAGTGCTGAAAGAAGGGAGAATAAACCAGAACTGCTTTCCCTCTCTGACTGTTCCTAGAACCCAGAACTGGGTGGCACTGGAACATCATATCATCTTCTCTAACAACATGAGTAATTTATCTGTGGCTCTTGCTCTCTTCTCTAAAACTTAATTCATTCCTTTTTTTTGCCACTTAAAATTACCACCTATGAAAATTGGGATTTAAAAATTTCTGGGTTTTTAGAAAAAATTTTTGCTCATATGCAATTGCTCTGCAGGCTGTCATATATATGTTCTATTTGCTACATAAAAGCATGATATGGCTCTGGAGTTGCTTTATTGGTACAAAAGAGTATAGTGCAAAATAAAAGGTAATTCTATCTTCTCACCAGCAACTCCAGTTCATAATTACATAACATGATGTCACAATTCAGAAAAAACTTGCTCTCAGAGGGGAAGGGCAGTTGCTGCTGCCTCTATCCAAGAAGTCTTTATTTCTTACACTTTTCTCAGTCTGCAAGTATCTTTTGTAGCCCCCATCCTTCAGTTTTGCCAAAATAACCAATACAGGCAAATCCAAAGCCAAGCAGGTCCTTATCAGTCAGGTATGGCCTTACAAAGATAAAATACAAAATACATTTAATTCCTGCCTTTTTCTCTGTTCAGCAGCGAAGTCTACAAGCCTGCTTTTTAACATGTTGTTAATGGAACCCTGAAATATAAACTTTTAGGGTCCTTGAGTGTAAATTAGAATATGTAAATTTTCAATGGAAAAACATTTCAGATAGGATTCTACTGATAAGGCAGTTTGAAAGACATTTGTATTAGTAGTCAGATTCAAAGTTAATTTGAGTGTTTCTCCTAATACTGATTCATTGTCCATTTACCTTCTGATTTGAGTTTGCTGGTGGTTGTATCAGAGACTTGCTGCACAGATATTTTACACTTTAGGCTCAGGAACACTCCTACATCAAGTCTCTGAGCTCTAGGAAATACAAGAGAATCAGGAATTTAGGATTCTCCTCTCACCTTTATCAGTGGTCTGATAGGCTAATTCTAAGCAGTTTGCCTAGTAATGTCTTTTTCTCTGCAATCTGAGGTTGTGAGAGATATTGATAAAAATTACTTACAAGAAGCAATAAGTGCTTTTCTTATGGTAGAAGTTATTTTCAATATTATGACCTAATATTTGCTGCTTTAAAATATCTTATTTTTACAAATTCCCCTTTTCCACGACCTTTTTTCCTCATATTGCTAGAGATAGCATCTTTATACTTTTGGTGCTGCATATAAGTATCAGATATTACTACTTTTAGTCAACTTGACCATTCTTCATATGAAACCTCTTTTTCACATGGAATTAGAAAATAAGTGATTTGCTTTAGTTCTTTTTTAATTGACGAAAATATTGCATTGACTGACATAAGACTTGGAAGTAAATTTGTTGAACTGAAACTTTTTCCTTTTTTTTTTTTTTTTGTTAATTTGTCTAGTTATATGTAAAACTTAAGTGGACATTTAGGTTGGCAACAACATTTAAGATGGAATCTGCCCATACTGAAGTCACTAGGAGATTTCTGAAGATTCTATTGGCAGTCTGAATCTCAGAGTGACATTTTGTCTAAAATTCTTGGGTATTCAGATTTCACAGACATAAAATTTCATCCTGATTTGTAGGTTTTACTTTTTCCATTTTTGTATCTGCAGCATCCTACCTTGTTTTACCCTGCACTAGCCTGAGGAGGGAAGCAAGGAAAAGAACAAACTCTTTGTTTTCTAATTTCCATAAGGCTTTTCTGTGATGAAAAGGACAGATATTAGGGCATGGTAAATGAACACTCTGGTCTATCTTTTGAGATTAGGATGGATCCTTGGGGAACTCACAAATACATACTCACACTGGCAAGAGACAATCAAGGTTTCTGCACTCACCAAAGTCCCTAAGTCACTTCAAATGACCAAGAAAAGTGCATATTATCATGAACATGTATTTTGTTCAAACAGGAAGAGTATGTCTTCAGGGCACTACTGTAACACACTAGAAAAGAAAGATGACGTACAACCAAAATCCTATGCCCAGTGCTGTCACATAAACTAGGATCAGTTCTGTTTTCTTCCAATGATACTAGGCGTTGATGAAGACTTCAATGAAGGTATAATTTCCTTGAAAAAAAGTCACAGTGTTACCTGCTTCTCAAAAACTAGGACAAAAATTAGTAAAACATTATTAACATAGCAGAATTCTTTGTCCTCAAAAGTGAATTCTTTCTGGACATCCGTAGTGCAATGATATTAATCAGTGCTCACTAGTGATTAATTTGTTTCATTAATGTTAAGAGCTCCAAGTACACTACTGGCTGTCCACAATCCTGGTGATGTTCAAGGGGCTGTTCCTCTGGACATCTGCCTTTTATCTGTGTCCTGTACTTCCACTTACAACTTCATGATTTTTGCATATTAACTGTATGAATATTTTCCATATGTGTATGTAAACATCACTTGCTAATAAATTACTACAAAAAACATGTACAGGACATATGAAAAAACCAACTAAGAAATGGTCAGCACTTCCTTAAAATTCCAAACCAGCACCAATTTATTATAAAAAACCTCCTCCAGAATGTGGCCATAAGGAAAGAGTTTGCACAATCTGTTCAGCTGCATAATTAGTAATTGAGGACCTGAGAACAGTTGGAATATTGCTGTGGGCAAGCCAGGTCAGATCACTGATAACATAAATAACAAAGATTCAGATTTCCAAAAACTACAAACATCAGAATGGAACTAACAACTAGTCTAATAAGAAGACAGAAAACAAACAGAAAGACAGATAATTCAGGAGGCCGTGAAGGGCCATAAGAGTACTGGGAAAGAAAATGGTGCAACATAAGTTTCATCTGAGGCTTAAAAGAAACGTGAAAAGAGCATGGCAAAGGGGTGGGGGGAAGGGGGAAGGTGAAGAAAAGGAAGGAAAAAAAGGAAGATACATGAAAAAACACAGTAACTTATTTTACTTATTATTTTCATAATGGTACAATTATGTAAATAATACTGCCAGACACAGAAACAAATATTCCACCTCACTATTAGAAAAAATAACAAATCTGGTTATTACTGTTTATAATAATATAATAATATGACTGATAACTTCAGGAGCAAAAAAAATTTGTAGGAAGAATGGAATCTTTGGCTTTTACCAGACCATAATTAAAAAACATGGAGCATACAAAGCACTGTAAAGCCACATGTTCCACTTTGGGAGATGAAGAGTAATACAGGTAAGGTAGTGATGCATTAGTAAGCCACAGATTCATTCTTGCTGGTGATTTAGTTTTATGCATTGGATACGTGCATCAGGAGACCAAAAGAAGGTAAGTTCTCCTTTCTGTCTCTAAACTTTTCATACAATGGCATCAGTTTGTCAGCCTTTTTATGCACAGTAAAAAAGCATTATCCAAAGTAACTAGCTATCAACATGCAATTTATGGGTATTTATTTATTTCATCCTCCTGGCAAATCATAAGTTATTATGGAACAAAATTCTGTTTATTTGTATTAGCAGAAGGACAGTTTTGCATAGGATCACAAGATTACTTTTTTTGTTCAATAAGAATATCTGTTTGACTAATTACCAATGTTTGATCAATATAAATCCCTGAGGATTCAAAATGTCAAAAAAGGTAAATGGGGACTCTGGGTTCTCTCCATTTACAAAAATCAAAATCATTCATGTTACTTTCAGGTGACATAAAAAGTAATACCTGAAGGCAACACTATGTTTGAAATTCTGTCCCTTTCAGGAACATTATGTTATTTGCAATTGGATTAAAATAGTGTTTGGGACTCTAATGTTTTTATCCCTTGGGTGGGTAAGGTATAATATTAGAGCAAAAGATGAACTGAGAAGCAAAAAATGCCAGAAAACGGAATATAAACATTCAATGTTATATATATTCTCTACAACAGATTTCACTGCTGTAAAAATCTGTTGCAGAGAACATAAATACCATTGATTAGATAGCAACTACAAAGGCCACTTTTCTTATTTTAATTACATTTAATAACCCTAAATATATATGCCTACTAACATGAAAATATTATCAGGTAGGATCTGCAAACACCTGTTTATCTTCATTCTCCCAAACCCAAATTCAACAGGTTGTTAGCCCAGCCTGTTGGCCAGAATCTAGAAACAAGCATATAAAAACTGTGGAAATGGCTGAACATGGAGAACCATACAGCACACATATGAAGTTCTGAAAGGAAGAAGTCTAGAAATTCTTTCTAATGGAGAAAAATACATTACTAGTAACACTGAGAGGAAAAAAATATACTATGTCCTGCAAAATTTGCTTAACACAGATGGGATATTGGATTCACCATTTCCAGTTAAAGAACAATTATAAACTCTAGTTTGAAATACAGATTAAATGTACCATCTAGACACACATTTCTTTCAATGTGGGAAAACTTGATATGTGTGATACCATTTTTTGCTATTAAGTGGAAATAAAGTATCAGACATCTCTCTCACTCTTGCTTCAAATTAAGCCATTAAAGGGTTATTAACCCTTTAAAAAGATGTTATTATAATTTTTGTTACTGTTATTATTAAAAGGTTAATTATTCAAAAGGTATTATTAGAAGATTGTTATTAGTATTATTATTGTTGTTGTTAGTAGTAGTAGTACTATTATTAACCATTTAAAAGGATATTAACCCTTTAAAATTTATTTACTCAATGAGTAAATGAAATTTATTTACTCAGTGAGGGTCTCCTAGTCCCTCAAGACTCTTAGCTCATTCTGTTGAAGGAAAAATATTCAAATAATTTAATGGATCAGTAGTCCAAACCCTAACTACAAATTAAAATATTTGTGTAGGTTTCATATGACGTTTGAAATGTAAGACCTTTCAAAGCGGTTTACCATTTAAATATCATTCATTTCATTCTCATTAGATTTTTTTAGGAGTATTTCATGCTAGTTTTACATTACAGTGATTTACAGTTTTACATACACCAACCAACTCCATGTGCTTTTTTTTGCCTTTCCACCACACTTGTGTGAAATATCTCTGATGATGCTTGGTGTCATGATTTAAGCTCAGATGGCAAATACTCATTGCAAAGCTGCTCACTCAAAACTTCTCAGGAAAAGGGAGGAAAATCAAAAATAAAACCTGTAGGTTGAGATCGACAGCTTAATAATCAAAACCAGATAAAATATAGTAACAATAGATAATAATAATAATAAAAAGAAGGAGAAGGAGAAGGAGAAGGAGAAGGAGAAGGAGAAGGAGATGCAGAAGAAGAAGCAGAAGAAGAAGCAAAAGAAGAAGCAAAAGAAGCAGAATAAGAAGCAGAAGCAGAAGCAGAAGAAGCAGAAGAAGAAGCAGAAGCAGAAGCAGAAGCAGAAAAAGAAGAAGAAGAAGAAGAAGAAGAAGAAGAAGAAGAAGAAGAAGAAGAAGAAGAAGAAGAAGAAGAAGAAGAAGAAAGGAAAAACAAGTTATTTACAAAACAATTGTTCTCAATCCATTGGCCAATGCTAGGCCCCATCCGCAAACCCTATTCAGCCTCTCCTCTGGGTAACTCACAGAATTTATAGACTAGGCATGATGTTCTAGAGTGTGGAATATTCCTTTTATCAGTTCGAATCACCTGTCCTGTCTATGCTTCCTAAGGGTTTTCATTTTTCTGTCTCCTCACTGGCAGGGCATAAGACACAAAATCTCCCTTAGGATAAACACGACTTAGCAATAACCAAAACATCAGAGTGTTATCAACATTATTCTTACACTGAATCCAAAACACAGGACTGCTCCAGCAACTGCAAAGGAATTAACTCTATCCCAGATGAAACCAGGACACTTGACCAGCTTGATAATCTTCTTCTGTAAAATAACCATTTGATAGATGAGGAGAGCGTAGTGGATATTATCTGCATGGATTTCAGTCATGGTTTTGACACTGCTTCTCATGAGATCTTTGTAGATAAACTCTGGATGTACAGGCTGGATGAGTAGGCAGTGGTGTGGATTTAAACCCTCTGAATGGCTGGGCTCTGAGTGGTGATTCGAGGAAGTAAAGCTGGCAGTCAATAATTAGAGGTGAACCCCAGGAGTCAGTGCTGAGTCTGATCCTGTTTAACACCTTCATTAATGTTTTGGATGATGGAACAAAGCACACACTCAGCAGTTTGTTAATTACACAAATCCAGAAGCAGTGGTGGATACACCAGCAGCTCACCCTGCCTCTGTATTCATCACCAGAGGGTTCATTACAGTGTGGAGAAATGAACCAACAGATATTTCATGAAGTTCAACAAGGAGGAGACCAAAGTATTACACTGGGGACAGAACAACCAAATACACCCATATATCCTAAGGGTCATGTGGAACCCATTTCAGAACTATTAAAACAACAGAATTTTCTCACAAGTCACTTTCCTTCAACAAGTGAGAAAATGGCCACCTGTAACTTCTGTGAAACTCTCCTCACTTTCTAGGAGTATAACATACAGCCAGAAAGGGCACTGCTACTCAGTTTACAACAAGGATTATGTAAGTTCTTCAAAGCACTCAGTTTACAAGAAAGATAGTTCCTAAAACACCCAAAGTATGTCATGTCCCATCAAGTCTTTAGAAGGCAAAACCATGCATAGCTATGGGTGTTGTTTTTTTTCTCAAAGTGTATCTGTTTCTGTACTAAATTGTCTTATTTTGAAATAAATGAATACTAATGAAAATTAATGTGCATTTACAATTTTTACACATATTGTTTCTTAAATCTTTCCAAGATTTTGTGAATCTCAAATCTATTCCTAGGTACCCAAGGACAGTCTATACTTCCTTGAATATTATGTGTTAGTTAAATTAGATTTACACTGAACTCAGAACTTTTTCATTGACACAGTATTTGGTCTGGTTTTGGGTTTGGAGATCATTTGTTTATTACAAGTCTGCCAGATCCTTTCATCTGTGATCAAGACAAGGTACTCTGGATGGAAGAAGATAATGGTATACATGAAGAATCATATGCATGAAGTATACACAGTGGAGGCTGTGGACTACTTGACCCTTAATTCACGACTACAAGTACTGAATCCAAGCCCAGCCAGGTCAGAAACCAAACAAGAACATGGGACTCCTATATCTTAGGTAACTCTTGTTTTCAGCCACCACATTTAATTTTCTCAGTTAAATGGGAATTACCACTCCAAAATAATTGAAAGGGATTTCCTTAGAAGAAACAGTGGAAAAATGCATTTACAAGGTTTTATTAGTTTGGAAATACCACCAGAATTTTGTTTTAAAAAGAAGCCAAATTTACATTAAGGATAAAGATGTTTAGAGTAGACTAGGTGGACTAAGTCAGCTGGCCTTGTTCTATATGTTATACAGATATTGGGAAGAGGGGGGAACAGGTAGGGTTGGAAACTATAGAGATACCTGACATTCTGCCTAATGGAGAGGAATCGTTTTGTCATGTATATCAGCCAATGCCTTCTGAACTCAAAGCAAATTTGAGGCCTTGAGCACCTGTTATGCTGAAGATCCACTGGCACCTTTTCCGGTAGTGGAGAGTATTACCTCCACTGTCTTGGGCAATATTCAACAACAGTAACTCTGCCAGCACAATTTCCCTTGGAACTGCAGTTGAAGCAGATATTTTTTACTTCCTCCTCCTAAAAAGAGTGGTTTGCATTTTTTGGAATGGAGGAGCTTCTGTATTCCATTCAGAGATGGTTATATTTCACTGTTGGTTGAATTCATCTTTAAGAGTGTACAGCTGGCAACACACTTGGAGTTCTTTCTAGAACAGAAGACATTTTGTAAGTATAGAGTAGTCTTTTCAAAGTAGCACAAGATGAGATGCTATATACCAAACCTCTGACCCATTTCTTGCTCTCTCAGTTTAAGTAGATCAGCCCTCGAATCAGATTAGTATGAAAATATATTTTGGCCTTGAACAGTTAACACAATATCTGCAAAGAATTACAGATTTTGGTTTGTTTACCTTTTCCTTCCGTGACATAGGATGCTACGTATGACTTGGTAAAAATATATATTAATTCAACACACCTATCTGCCTTCCTCCTGCTTCTCACAAATACACACACTACGTATTTAATCCAACTGACCCTCTTAAGAAACAGCCTTTGTGGGTGGCAGTTTTAAAGCACCTTAACACAAAACACACAGCAGAACTACGAAAAATACTGGGGTTACACTGTTTGGCACTTAATGATTTGGATCAGAGCCAAAGCCAAGCCACTGAAAAAATCCTCCCACTCCAAGACCTGTGCATGATGACAATGCCTCCTTTAAGAGACATAAAATTTACTCACATTATTTAGCTTGCTAATTGTTCTAATCTGGAAAATCACATATTCTTCAAATGTGTTTTGGGACTAGCAGAGGGAAGAGGTGTGAGAAGTTAAACTGTGAGACTGATGAAGAAGAGTTGGCCCTTTGGACCAAGAGGCTGAGCACACAACTGAGTAAATATCCATTTAATATTTTGCTCCTTTCAGCAAGCAGCAACAGGAAAAATAATTTTCCAATCTGTCAGCACATTTCAGCAGCACTAGTTTCTCTATCAAATTTGCTACCATTCAAAAATGCATCAGGAGACAAAGCAGGAAGAGTTAAATATCTTTACTGGAATCTGAGGAGTGTAAGGAGGTGAAATTAGATTATATCTATGGAAATGGGGACAGTTTACATTACCAGAGGGGCCCTACCTGTCTCTGGGCTTGACAATGAACAATGCCTTCACCATATGGCATTACAATGGATTAGTGATCAAGTGCAATTAATCCTAATATATCCTCTCTTGAACCTCAGTAGC
Source organism: Hippolais icterina (assembly GCA_013400075.1). NCBI lineage: Eukaryota > Metazoa > Chordata > Aves > Passeriformes > Sylviidae > Hippolais > Hippolais icterina. Next base: position 54,870 of record VWYN01022135.1, read on the forward strand.
CTGTTAGTTGGAGAAAAAAAAAAATCTGCTGTCCTCAAAGTGTCAGGTGAAACTCCTATTTGAGATAAGGCTACCGTGTGGAGTTGTGCCTCCATCTGGTGACTCCCTTTTGTTATATTCAAACAGAAGTTGTTTTAATGAGGTTTTTATAGCTGGCACCACCTGCCACTGATCTTCCTCTCTAAAAAACTGCAGTTGAGGATTGGTTTTACAGCATGGCTGGAATCTTAACCCTGGGAATTTTTCATGAGATGCAGATCTGGGAGTGATGTTGTAATTCTAAAATACTGCTTTGGCTTTTGGTATAGACTGAATTGGTTAGACAAAACTGTGGCTTGGCTAATTGCAACCAGTTATATGGTGGCTTCTCCCTTTTCAGATGGATTAATAGAATGTCATCTCAAAATTAAATATCTAAGCTGATGGTGACCATATGTCTCCACTCAAATCTTTGTATATTAGTGATAGAATAATATAAGGCTAAACTACAGGTAGTCGCTAGGACAAAAAGGTTTCAGTGCTACTAGCAGGGATAGGAAGGGAGTGTAAGAGTCGGCCCGAAAATCTTCGATAGGTTTCCGTTGTGGGAAAGAAACTTTGGGGGAATGGGGGTGTTACTGAGACCCCAGGCTGATGTAAACTGCCAGCAGAATTACCAACTGGCCAGGTGTGTTTGCTTGGGAACATGAGTCGCTGTATCTACATCCTGCTGGAACAATGGGGGCCACGGTACACTGCCCCTGAGTTCCGTACCACCTGTCCCTGACATGCAGCGGGACCTGCTTGCCCTGTTCCCTCTGCTCCATTGGACATTGGGCCTAGACTTCAACCACGAGGTTTCTCCCCCACTCTGGCTGGGTGCCTTTCGCCTCGAAAAGAACTATATATTTCAGCCTTGGAAGAGACCCCTCTTGAGATCTCCCCACAGAAGACGATGGATCCACTAGCAACGCCATGAGGACTGCGAAGGTGGCCTATTGGCGAAAGATTGCTACAAGGACTGCAATTTGGTCTATTGGCAAAGGAATAGCCACGAGGACTGCCCCTGTCTATCATCCGTGGTAGCTGTTCCCTGATTTTCTATCTCTTTCTCTGTCCTTCTCTCTCTCTTTATCATTTTCTCTCTCTCTACTCTCTCTCACTACTGCATATCAGTTTTGTGAGCACATGTTTAAATTGCACTGATTTTTGTACTCTGAGACCACTACGAACTCAGCTTATTTAAGTGGTCGAAACAGGGAAGCAAGCATATAATTAGGGAAACCTTCACAACTAACAGAATAATGACATTTTAACCATGCATGAACTTCAAGAAATCTTACAACAATGACAAGTAACAATGGGACAGCAATTCTGTGATAGTTGAACTTCAGTTTTAAGGTCAATTTAAATTATGCAGTTAAAAGAATGAGAAACTTTTACTCCAAAATAATAACAGTAATAAAGAAATAAAAAGACTAAATAATAATAAAGTAAAAAATAAATATTCCCTACTTTGTGGTGTCTTCAAGTCATTGCCTGGGTATAACAGCTGAAAGAGTGCCTCCATCTTTCCTACCATGCCTTCAGGAAAGAAGATGATGGTGGTTCTGGCTTTGCCAAACAGAGCACCTTCACACTTTCACTACCCAACTAAATTGTCTTCATATGTTGGCACAGCGCACCACTCCTCAAATTCACACAATGTGAGCTGACTGGAAACCATACACACAACAAACAGTTCTTTTCAGATCTTCAAAGTTCAGTAAAATCAAAACCTTTTTTTCTTCAAGGACCTCCACTGGCCCTTCCACAGAGACCATTTCCAGGCCTAATGTTCATGACAGAAAAAAAATCTGTTTCTTCTGTATACATGTCTTGGTTTGAAGGACAGGTGTCTGCTAGGGAGAGGCAAGGCCTCCCTCAAAATGGAAAAATCGAATCCCCTCCCTCCAAGTTATTATAATTTAGAAAATTAAAGGGGCTTTCAGGCAGAGGTATGGGGATGGGAATAACAGTTCTTTACTAGTATGTGTAACAAGACAAACAAACAACAACTACTACAGCATTAATAATAAACAGAACCAGGGACCTTGAGGGGCTTTGCTTCACAAAGCCCAGGGCAGTCTGATCTCTAATCTCAGCGCCCCTGTGAGACTCCAAGAGCACCAAGCTGGAACGGTGGGAAATCCTGGGCTGGTGGATTGGATGTATCAGGAGCTCCCTTGGGGGTAATTGGAAGGGCACGGATGACGCAGCAGGGCAGGGCAGTGCTGGGATACAGCGCAGCAAAAAACCTCAAAGCAGTGCTGAAGAAAACAGCAGGGTGGGGACAGGGCCAGCCCCGCTCCAGTGCGGCAGGAGGAGTTGAGCTCACGAACAGAATGATGGTAGATTTTCCAGGACGGGACCTGGTGGTGAGAGTGAAAACTTCTCCCACAGCAAGGAGCAGCCTGACCGTCCTCTCTCCAATGCCTAGAGCAAGATAGCAAGGCTGCCTCCAACCCCGTCCTTTACCTGCCCCCAAAACTCCTTGACCTGCCCCAAAATTTGTGATATCTCCCCACTCTGAAACTCCTAGCAACCCAAAGAACTGTAGCCAGATAGTATTACTCCTCTCTTCTCCCTTGGTTCTGCTTAAGTACTAATAACTACCCAGTAGTTAGTCTCCTAGCAACTTATGGGAAAAATTCTATAAGTAAAAAATCGACCAAATCTAACCTCCAACAATACATAAAACTTTCCCGTCTGATGCATGTGCTTTTTGGAAGAAACAGGCCAGGAATCAAAGGCATCAGACATGCTTTTCAGGCAAAGAAGAATGTTTCACCAAAGCAGTGAATGAAACAGGAGCAAGAAGCAGAAAATACTGCAAAACCTTAGCTGTGGAAGTAATGAGTGCCTATATAGTTGCAGATGTCACAAAATTGCTGTATTCAGACGATGCTCTGTAAAAAGAAATAGAAAAGAAAGTAAGGCATAGACTGAAGGAAGAATGAGCTGTCTTCCCTGTGCTCTCAACTCTTTATTGGTCAGTGTCCAACAGCCAGTAGGCATTGTCATAAAATCACAGGTCAGAATCTTAGATTTAGCAGAATCTTTGTTTTACATTTCATAGAAGACATACTTTGCTATAAAAATGACAAGTCTTCAGATATGAATTCATTACCCCTGTTATAGATGATTAGAGGCCAATTCAAAATAACAGGATTTATTTAGTAAAATTTCTAACACCGAAATCAAAGCCACAATAAAAACGGGACAACAATCGATCGAGAGTTGGGTGGATCGAGTGACGGCACAAAGGTACCCTCCGAACTCAACCACACCGGCCAGGTTTCAGACTGGGGGTTTTATACAGATTTTTCACCCTAAGGCAAAGTCTATTGAAAGTCCAGGTATGCATGTGTTTCCCAATTTTTCCAAAAGGAGTTCCGTCTGTATGAAAAGAATTTTGAAAGTCCTTCCTGAAACTCATCTTGGGAGGGGTGTTCCGATCGTCCCGGATCTCCACCAAGATGGATATCAGATGTTGAGGAGCTGTGAAGTGGAGGTCCATCCTTGATGAATGGGCCATCTTCCAGCTTGGCCTTGTCGTTTCAGTTGCAAATCTATTTGCTGACTCTATGGATTCTGGAATCTTGGAGACGCCTTTGGGCAGCTTCTTATTAGTAGACTAATTCATAATACAGTATTTCATACACGAATTTATCTAATACATCTATTACACCCCTAAAATGAGATAGTAGAAAACTTCCAAGCCAGTGTAACAGTTAACTTTCATTCTAGAAAACAAAGGCAAAAATTACTTTTAATAAGACTTCTGTATTATGCTGCCCAAAAGGCAAGAATTTGGATAGCTGGATTCAGCCCTCAACTTTCAGTAATAGGAAGTTAGCCAACTACACCATTGAGCAAAGCAAATTACTTTCACAAGGCTTGTAATATGCCATTCATTAAGATGATTCTGTTGGCGTTCAGTGTGGGTGTCCACTTGCTCTACTGTAGAGCCTGAGGGGCTATGAAAGATGCCAAACCACTAAAAGAGCTAAGCATTAGAAGTCACTGTGGTCACAGGGCTAATGCCAGCACCAGAGGCTTGTAACAACTAAACTGCAGATGTGAACTCTGGCTATGTAACTCAGCATGCAGGCCTTTCAGATTAAATGAGCTGAAAAATTACAAAAGTTTCGTCTTCTAGCTCATGTGTGTATGCCTAAGTAGACCTATAATTCACTCTCGCTCAATACAGTCTTTTAATTTTCCTTCATATTCACTTCTCCTCTCAAACTTCATTTAAGCAGCCTGATTTTTTTAATGTTTAATGTGAATTTCAAAACTGTTTTGTTAGAAATAACCTTCCATTTATATGAAAGAATATTCTTACACACTGAAAGCTGAAAACATATAAATATGACCAGCAATGCTTCAACTTTGTTAATATTGTTTAAGTCCAGATGCCAATTAACTACTCTGCAGACCCTTTCTCACTCTCCCTGCCCACCCCTTTCTGGTGGGGAGGAATATCGCAAAGCAAAAGTAAACCTTGTGGGTTGAGAAAAGAACAATTTAATAGCTGGGAAAAAATACAACAGTAATAATAATAGTTGTAGTTATATGGAGAGGGACAGACAGTAATGCAACCCAAGAAGAACAAGTGACATGTAATAAAATTACTTGTCACCTGCTGGTTGCTGCCCAGCCCATCCCCCAAAAGTAATCAAGCCCTTTCTGTGTAATTCCCCACAGTTTACAGTCACCCCCTTTCCACATAACTCTCCCAGTTTATATTCTGAGCATGATGTTCTACTGGATGGAAGATTCCAACTCATCTGACCCTTCTCCCTTACAGCTCTTTATGTATCTCCTCGCCAGCAGCTCATGAATTTCCTTGACTTCAGGTAAACTCTGCTTAGCAACAGTCAAAACATCAGTGTGTTATCAACATTATTTTCATCCAAATCCAAAGAAATGGGCCAGTTGTTAAGGAAAAGAGCCCTATCCCAGCAGAAACCAGGACACACTTAAGTGCACAAAATTATTTTCTGTGGTTTTATGTGTGTAACAGTTCAGACCTGCTGAAAATAATCTTCTACATTGGGTCTAAAGAAGCTAAAAATATGAATGCTATAGAAATTGACATTCAGATGTCAGAATTACTTCCCAAAAAGTAGCTAATCTAGCTTTTTCACTTTCATGCTGTTACTTGAGGCCAGTCTCAAACAGAGGTATTTCTTATAAATCCTTGATTTTTGTAGAAATTTTTCGATGCTTGCTAGTGCTGTTCCTCTTTTATCGCCAGGAATGGAGGTCTGAAACAAAGTTATTTGTTAACATCTCCCAGGACTCACCAATAAATCTGACAAGTAGTCACGTGAGCTGGAATCATGAATTTGCACCTGCATACTATTTAGATGCACTCTGAGGTAGCAAAGTCTTCTCCCACCACTTTTTTTCTGCTTTCAGAACGGACAAGGGAAATGGCCTTAATGGATCAAGTTTAACATTCACCTTCATTTCTGTTTGAAATATAAGGAACATTCGAGAGAAAACAGTCCTCTCTGTCCAGGAATATAGTCTAGGTGAGCTCTAGAGCATCTTCCACTTCTGGTAAAATTCTTTTCTACATCTGGAACTGAAATCTTTGTACAAAGTTGTATCAAATCTTTTATACCTGGCTGTTTCAGAAAGACCATTGATTTGTTTTCTGTTGCATCCTAGCCCCTTCATTGTGTTCAGAAATAAATCTTTTACCTTTTCCCTTTATGCTCTTTTTCTCATTGCTTCTGTTCCCCTACTCTCTTGTGCTATATCAAGGTATTCTTTTCCTTCAGAAGAGGGGCTTCTCCACTGAGTTCCAGTATATTTTTATCTCCAGTATATTTTCCCCATAAGGCTCAGGGGAGAATTTTCTTGCAGTCAAAGGATAGAGCTACAATTTTAATTCCAGCGGCAAGTGTCCAGCACCAACATGAGACTGAGAATGTAATTTCCAGAACTGACACAGAACTTTTGGCTAGGTTACTGCATACAGTGCAACTGGGAACATTTTACCCACGGTTGTGTCCTGGATCTGTGGTTGGACTCAAAATCCTCAAAATTTAACTGTAAAATATTTATAATATAGCCATAATATCCAACACATATTATAGTTTATTATTCATCTCCAACACTGAAAATCTTCACACCCCAATTGGAGAGACCAAACTCAGGTGAGCACAGGGATTCCTTCCTAGCTAGAAGCACTCTATCATTGTAAACAAATATGTCCTCAAACCTGCCATATAACATTTCTGGTATCTGAGGGTAAGAGAGAAGGAAAGGCCTGGGGACTCTGTTTTCTTGAAATTTTTTGAAATGGGGAGAAAGGGAAGGGTTCTTATCATTCGAAGGGTACTTGATGCTGTGTGACAGAGAGACGGAACTTCAAAAGAGGGGGTGCAAAAGTAATCCAAGCAGAGAGCCTTAAGTCAAAGCTTGAGCAAAAATAAGTCAGAACTCTAGTTGAAGTTTATTGAAGTCTAAGCTGAAGATAAAAAGTAGTTGAAGCCATTGAAGCCAATGAAGTCCAAGCAAATTGGGTTGAAATCAGATATTATTCTCACAGTGCAGCATTATATACTTGTTACAGTTCAAAATAGACCACAGCTCTAAACAGTCACGAATTTTCCCACAAACTACAGATAGCTATTGTTCGCATTTTTTATCAGCTTTTACAAAACTACATCGTTTCAATGACCTTGATATCTGCATATGCTGTACTTTCCCAGTTCTTCTTATGCCTGTATCCCACTAGGGCTGAGATATCTCAATCTATTTAAGTTTTACTATGCTTTTTATTCTGTCTCTCATCTGTTTTCCTATAGCTTGAAGATTCAGTTTGAAAGAGAATACTGAGAAATCCCCTCAAAAAGGTCTCTGAAACTGTCTATACACTGGGTTCTAGAATAACTCAAATGCAGAGGGCAAGCACCACATGTGCAAGCTCATTTAGTTCCAGTTAAGATCTTGAAATAGTGTTTGTATTGTACTTGAGTGCTGCACAAACACTCTGGCCTTCATCCTATTTTTGAGTCCTGATGCATCAGTGAGAAATATAACATGTGACTAACCATAAGAAATAACCATAAGCTGTTGAGCAAGGCTGCTTGCTAAAACAGTTTGGGTTAAGGGGAAAAAATTCCCATCTCCAGCTTTGCAATTCCAATCTCTTTTTTTTAATTAATTATTTCATCTATTCTTGTGTCACCTTGAAGAGAAACTTTGATATAGTAAGGAAGAAATCCTTACTGAAAACCACATAAAAAATCTGTTTGAATAGGTTTAGGAGAAACATATCACCTTTTTTCTTTTACTGTCTAGTAAAATTAAATAAGCTGGTGGTATTCAGGTCACTTTTGTGGAGCATAAAACTCTAATGGCTGCGATAAGTGTGTCATTATTGCTGCTTTAATGCAATGGCAAATTTGACCACCCCCCCCCCCTTATCCATCATATTTCTTATCACCTAATATGTAGGCGATATGTAAGTGTAAATTATCACTGCTGTTTTCATTACAACTGTCATGCTACTTTCTCAACGTAAACAGAACTAATGGGAGGTGATGGCATGCCACCAAGGTGGTACAGCCGGACTCCTTGTTCCGCAAGGAGAATCTGTAGAACCAGAGCTGGTTTGGCTGGGAAAAGGCAGAGCTTTAGGAACACCCAACAGCATTCCTGACATTGGCAGGAGGGACTGGAGAAGATGCAGCTAGGTTCCAGTATTGCTTAGCTGGAAAATGAGAGGCAGCAGCACAAGCTGAAACACACAGAGGTCAGGCTGCAGATAAAAGACCCATTCCCCTGATTACATCCCAGAGGTGGGACAGCTGCCCAGGTTGGTTGAACTGTCTCCGTAACTGGCAATATTTCACACCTTGACTGGAAGAACACCTGAACAGGCCACTCTGAGCCCACAGCTGAGCCTGCTCTGAGTAGGGCTTGGGTCTAGAGACCTCCCCTTCTTCCAGAATCTATTGTCCTGTGCTGTGCTTTCTGTGCACAGTTTCTGTGCACATCCTCATCATATTTCAAGGAACAGAAGCACAGGAAAACAGTGTGATTCATCCTATGATCTAAGTTTACACAGAAAGCCAATTGCTAAGCAAGGAATTTAGTTCCAGTCTTCCTCTTATCATTAAAATTTGGATTCCACTGACCCCAGAGATGTAGGTTTCAAGAACATAAATGTAGAAAAAGTTGTTTTGAATGTGGTGATGTCTGAAGTCCTAAAAAAAGGATTCACTTCTGCTTTTAGTCCTCAATCACTTATGTTGTCCTTGAAATTGAATTTTTTGGGAAAGAATAAGTGAAAGTAGTAACTGATTACTCAAGAGATTAAAGAAATTGATGCAAGGAGCACTCCTGCATTTGCACCTACAGAGTGTCTGACTGGAGCTGTCTGGAGGAGGAATGGCTGCTGCATGTAGAATATAAATGTTGAATTTGGTCATCACCATCTCCTGTAAGAAACAAAAGCTAGAGCCTGTACTCCAGCACTAAAGATGTACTACGTTGGTTGCGTACTGCTGCTATAGATGTACTACCTTGGCTATGTGATAAGAAATGGGATTGGATGTAACAGAGCACAGAGTTAAAAAACTCGCATCACAAAGCTCTCAAATATTTTTACACTTAATTAAAAATTACAGAAAGAAGATAGAAATGAGGGCAAGACACTGTAAGAGGAGACTTTGGAGCTGTGACATGTGGTTGATGTAAACAGAGTTACAGCAAAGGATCTGATCCAAGGACCACACCCACAGTGAGCAGGACATTAGCAGGAAATCTCCTACCTCCTTCTCATGATTCTGGGACAAGGTAATATTAAAGATTGACTAGGTAAAACTAGAAAAAAAGAGAAAAGCTTATGGCTTGATTGAGATTTCTGTGAACTGAAAGTCTGAAGACCTACCACTTACTCAATGCCAATGTCAAAACAGGATAAAAATTTGTTTCGCACAGGCATTTTCCCCTAATACTGAATCATAAACATAAAAAATTGTGTTAACATCAGGGATGCATATGCAGAATTCAGAACAGTAATACCTATACACCTAGTGAGTTTCAGATCTCAAATGATACAGTAAGGTGTTTTTATTTGGAATCTTGAAATTGGTGGCTGCTCTAAGAGCTGATTTCATCTTTTGTTGACACTTTCATTTCTTCAAATGTTACTTTTTTGCAGTTAGTCACTAGACTTATTGAAAAGATGTTGGCATATTATATTCAGCAAGCCGTTTGACCAATGCTCCCAAAAAACATTTTTTGCAGATTTGGACTTGTTCCAGAGTAATATTTAAGTAATTGCTGACTTATTCCCTGGTCCTGTGGCTTTCTTGGACAGGTGAATAAAATGTTTCACAAGTCTCTCACTTCTGACACACCAACTACCACTATGTGACTATATACCCAGTTGATTAGGCTCTGTGGCTTGTGTAACTGTCAGAAATTTGTGGGTTTTTTAGTAATGGATTGGCTTACACAGCACCAGGTCTGCCATCATTAAACAGGACATCATTCTCAAAGGGGAAAGAGGACTTTTCTTACAACCTTTTTGACAGAGCTTTAAAGCTCTGAGGGGGTAAAAGTATAACATCAGGCTTGGCCATGACAAGCCATGATTACCCTTGGTATACACCAAGGTTAGAGGGAAGGATATTAGTGAGGGCCCACAGCCTGTTGCTCTGAGATGTGCTGGGTACATTGGAGCACACTTTAAGTCTTGGAGGGGCTCCAGAGGTGAGAGGAATCAACAAAGAAACTCCTGGGAAATATCTCAAAGAAATTAAGGAATGCTCCTCTAAGAAGGCAACACAATCAACAGCCCAGCACAAGCGCTTCTCCACCAATGCATGCAACATGGGCAGTAACCAAGAGGAGCTGGAAGCCACTGTGCTGCTAGAAAGCTACTAAGTAGTTGCCATTACTGCAGCTTGGTGGGGTGAATCCCATGGCTGAAGTGTAGTTATCAATGGCTAAAGGCCATTCAGAAGTTACAAGAAAGGAATGAGAGATGGTGGAGTTGTCCTCTACATCAAGACATGGATTGAGTGTGAAGCATTGTCTCCAAAGAACAGCCATGAGCAGATCAAAATGTTTATAGGTAACAACTCAAGACCAAAGCAACAAAGAGTTTATTTTGGGTGGTGTCTACTACAGGTCCCTTAAATAAGTTCCAAGGGGAACTTATTTGTGAAGTCTTCTACTCCAACTATGAGAAGGATAACACTTGCAGGATCTTATACTCCTGGGGGAGTTCAACCTCCCCAACATTTGCTGGAAAGTAGCACAGTGAATTGCAGAAATCCAGGAGACAGCTGGAATACATGAAGGATAACTGCTTAAGCCAGGCAATAGACAGCTCTACCAGAAGGAATGCCACACTGGATTTGGCGGTCACCACAGAAATCAGATACATCAAGACTGGAGTAGTTTGTACTGGGCGATCACACACTGGTGAAGTTCACAGTCCTAAGAGATATGGGTCAGCCAAAGTGTAAAATCAGGACCCTGAACTTTTGGAAAAAAAAACTTTCAGCTCTTCAAGGAGTTAATTGGCAGGACCCTCTGGGGACTGTCCTCAGGAACAGGGTAGCAGAATGGGTCTGGTACATTGTTTAGGATATTTTCCAAAGAGCAGAAGAGCTCTTGATCACCAGGTGTAACAAGAAAACAAGGACAGAATTTTTAACAGGACTTGTTGAGACCAAAAAAGCAGTAATGCTCTTAAATCATAAGAGAGTAGACTCAAACTAGATAGAAGGAAAAAAGTTTTTATGAGGTGAGTAAAAAAACTGGCACAGGTTGCTCAGATGAGGTTGCTCAGGATCGATGCCCCAACACTCGATATATTCCAAGCAATCTCACTGGTGGATGCTATCCCTGCTGACTGTAGGAGTGTTGGAACTAGATATTATTTAAAAGACACTTTCAACATAAAAATGTCTACGATTCTATGAGAATTATTAGAATATTATTTAGTTTTCATATCAAAACAGATACCATAATAGTGTTTTACTGAAGAATGTGTAACTGTATTTATTTTTTGACTAAAATAGACCTGTGGTAACTGGAAAGGGCTGGAAAGTGTTTGAAAGTGCTTTGCAGTCCATCTGAGGGTAAAATTAGTCTTTATCCAGTAGTATAGTAAGCGGCAATCTTTTCAACTGCCTTTAAATTAAGTCCCCTTGAACAGAAGTAGATAAATGTTGCATGGAGAACATGATTTGCCACCTCTCCCCTGTCTGCCCCCATATACCCTGCCTCACCCACTGTTATGGATTAACACAACTCAGTTTTTAGTTAAAGAAGAATAGAGAATACCGCCCTGTCAGGACCT
>VWYN01022136.1:12839-36064 GCA_013400075.1 Hippolais icterina
AAAAAAAAAAGAGAGAGAGAGAGAAGAAGAAAGGGTTGAAAGGATTCCTGGAACAAAAAAGCAATGTATTTTATAATTGAAGTCAAGTTTTCTTAGATCATGTGCCAAAAAACGCATAGTAACATGAAAGACCAATTATGATGAGATTAGCCTCTTCAATAAGATTGATCAAATAGCTCATTAAGTGTGGTGTACAGTGTAAAAGCAATGCACTATGGTAGAACAAAAAGAATTCAGTATTACTGTGCATATCTAATCAAAATTTCAAAGCATTCTTATATTTAGACTGAAAATATTTTCTGTAAAAAATTACTAATACTATTACAAGTTATTCCTCCTTTTACTTGGCAAAATCCTTATATCATTTTCATTAAGAATCATTTCCATAAAGTTTGGAAAAAAACTCTAAGACCATTGAGTCCAACTGTGCTAACAAGCCCACCACTGAACCATGTCCCTAAGTGCCCCATCTAAATGTCTTTTCAATACCTCCAGGAATGGTGGTTCAATCTTTCCCTGAGCAGCCTGTTTCAGTGCTTGACAACAGTTTTGGTAGAGAAATGTTCCTAATATCCATCTAAACTTCCCCTGGTGCAACTTGAGGCTATTTCTGCTAGTCCTGTCACTTGTTACTTGGGATAAGACATCAACTCTCTGCTCTTTATAATCTTCTTTCGGGTAGTTTTCAAGAGCAATAAGGTCTCCCATGAGCGTCCTTTTCTGCAGGCTAAACAACTCCAGTTCCCTCAGCTGCTCATTGTAAGACCTCTAGACCCTTCACCTGCCTTTCCTAAGTCCATCCTGACCACACCTGTTCATATATAGTTGATCTTACTGCACCTTATTTTTTAAATGAAATTCAATACAGGTTTTTTTTTTAAATAATATTTATTCACAATATTTTAATGACTTATTTGTTAATCAAAACCATCAGTTACCCACCTGATATAAGCTATCTAATACAAGTAACTAGTCTCATTGCTACTAGTTACAAGTTTCTCAAGCTAATAATAATAATATCTAAGTGGTATATTTGTATTTGCACAATAGAAGTATCTAACAATATACCTTATGTTAAAATTGGTTTTGCTCTTAGAAAACACATTAAATGATTTTGTGGCTAAGTGGTCTTCTATTCCTGCTCTACTGCTTGACACTGTGTAAGTCACTTAGCTTCTTTTTCTTCATGTCCAGTCTGTAAAGTGACCATATGCATATTTCCATTCTACATTCTTTTTAGTGGAAGGGCATTACTTAATTGTATTTTTCTACATCTTAAACCATGGAGGTTCCTGGTCTAAGCTACATAGTGTGAATACAGACATATGGCAGCAATGATACATGAAACCTTTCCTTCTGATTTGAAAGAGATCTGAGACTGACCTCATCAAATCAGACCTTTATTTAACTATTCTCCCAAATCCCTAAATCTTTACCAATGTGCTATATATGATCATGGAAACAGGAATGACATTTGAATTTAGTGTGTGTTTGCTGCATTGAATAAATCTTAGATTTGTATGAAAATGCTTGTGAGCTACTGGAAAGAATTGGAGACTTCAAGTAAGTAACTTGCTTTTTCTTGAAATCTGCCTAGTATGAGACAATTGCATTTATTCTTCTAATGGGAATCCTCTTTAATAAATGCTGGATTACTAGGATGTAATTTGTGATTGTATTAACATGATTACAGCTCTCGGAATCCCAGTGGAGGCTCTAGAAATATTATTAGGATTGTCAGTAGAAAGGAGTATATGGTTTAAAAGGTTCTAAACTAATCATGCACTTATTAGTTATGGCCAAATTCCTGCTAACTCCCAGATGAGAGAGAAAAAGCAGAACTAATTACTACAGTTGTGCACACGGGAAGGTGTCTGTACTAGAAAAAGTAGAATAAAACAGATCTCATGCCTATAATTACTTTTTCCATTATGTCATTTTGCATTATTACATTAAAAAAATATTAGTAGCACAGTAATATGACGTGCTGATGGGCTACAGCAATATAAAAATAAGTATCAAGACAGCAGCTGTAGAATGTTACTCCATGAAATAATCTTTACAGTTAGTAGAAATAGATTTATGAATTCATTTAGCAGGACAAATAGGTGTAGCTCTGACTTGAAAATAAGCAGTTTCAGGAGCACTGAGACTGCTGATTTCAATGTTCAGGTTTTTTTACTTTAAAAAATGTCAGAACAACAAGGTTTTTTGTTTCAGAACATGAAACAAATGTGTACCACAGAAATAATTGTTAAAGGGAAAACATTCTTTTCAGAGACCATGCTGATAATTTTCTATATGGTAATGCAGCTTTTAAAAACCAATATCTAATCTTATTTTTAATAAAATTATGACATTTTAATAGGGATTATGTAATAATAAAATCTAATAATTTAGATTTTCCAGGAAGACCATTCTTAAAACTTAGGGTAATGTCCTGGTTCCAGAGAGGACAGTGTTAATGTTTTTGCAGTGGTTGGGAGGGGTTATGTTTAGGACCCAGAAGTTATTTTGCACCACCTCACAACATTGCCAGGGGACAGGCAAAAGGACTCTTTTCTGCGGACAAGGGGCTCTGTCCAGTTGAGAAAACATGGTGTAGAGAGCCATCTGGTATTGTCTGGTTTGGGGTTCATTTTTCCATGTGAATTTTTTCTTATAACTTCTGTTATTAATATTTTTGTCTTTACAGGTAGTTTTCTTCTCTTGTTGCAGCTTCCAGTAAATTGTTCTTAACCTGTGATCTTTGCCTTCTGTGCCTCCAGCTGGAGAGGGAAGGATGAGTGGCACATGGTTTTAGTAGGAGTATTAAACTGGAGAATACCATTCCTAAACCATGACAATCCATCAAAAAGAAAATCCTCTTAATTTTATTCTGCATTGTATATGTTTGACATTAGATAATTATTCAGGTCTGTAGTTCAAGAAAGTCCTGAAATGAGGCTTTTCATCTTTATTATTAAATCGTTGCGGAAAGGAGCAGCTTCATCACACACCATTTTGATCATCTCTGTTCCTAACATTCTATGGCTTCTTGTTTTACTTTCTGCTCCAAGAAATGTGGATATGAAACTACCGCAAAACCTCCACTTGAGAGCTCTGTGTATCATTATCTTGATTTCAGTAACAGTCTGGGTTCTGATGTCTGAATTATTTCAACAGAAGAAGACTGGATTTTTCAGATATCTCAGAAAAGAAGGATAGCTGCAAAGTTCAATCAATTAAGCCTACAGTGCTCTCTCTACTCCCTTATTTGGCCCCAGTGTCATATTTTCTGCTGGTAAGATTCCTACATCAGATGTCCCTATGCTTTTCTCACTTCCAAGAATCAACTTCTTATATGAGTTTATGACCCTGATGAACACAAAAAGTGTCTTTCAGAGAAGATAGTAGTGGTGACTTCCTTTTATCCTTGATCAGAGTGTTTATTCTGAATATCACTGCTTTGCATTCAATTTCATCCTTAGGATTTCATTCCATCTGGAGCTGAGTCCTCATCTGCTGATTTCACTTGAAAATTGGTATGCATCCCTGTTACAACCTGCCACTGAGGTGGGGTAATTGAGCTTGGTAATATGTCCCTTGGGGAAGATTAGCATGAAACAACACTGGACAATCAGTGTGTGTGTGTGTGTATATATATTCATGTATAATTTTAGAACAATTTGGTTGCAATGGAGAGGAGATATGTAGCTCTTTTGGTTACTAGCTATAATAAAATAACAGTATAGAAGTATGAAAGTATTATTTAAGAAAATATATAAGGGAAAGAAAGAAAGAAAGAAAAGATAAGAGTAGACAGAGGAGAAGAATGATATTACAACCCATGGATCCAGCAACAAGGAATTTAGATGTCCATGGGTCAAAATGTTGATTGATCAGGCATGGGGGAAGCCTTGGGAAAAAAAGCCTTCAACAGGTTAATATACTTTCAGGTTCAGCTGAGAAAACCCAGGTACCCCTACTAGGTGAGGAGTGGGGGGAGCTTTAAAAACATGGGTCATGTGCAGTCCTCTGGTGGAAGACCTCAGAAATTAGTCTGATGGTGCTTTGGTGGTCATTGATGTTCACAGAAGCCATTTGTCCCATAAGTTAGAGGCAATAAGTGTATGAGTACTTGCTTCCTGCCCCACAATTTGCCACAGTGGGAATTTTTGTCTAGATGTATTAATCAGGATATGCTAACCAGATCTTGCCTTCAGGCCTGGAATTAGCACCTTCCTGTTGAAAATTCCTTTCTTCTGTGCTTACCTCAAACCTGCTGTGGTGGCTTATATCATGCCAAGTTCCTTCTGTGCCCTTGACAGTTTTTTGAGACAAGCAACTGTGCTCTCTAGTGTAAGGACTAGAGAGCTCCTGTGGCTCAAACACTGTCTTCCAAGGACTTCTCATCAGTTCACAGTTTCTCCACCACGGCTGATGCATATGTAGTAGAGACAAGAAAGAAAAAAAGAAAGATAAAAGAAGACAGATAAAGCAACTCACCGTCCAATACAATGTGATTACCAAACAAAAAATAAGACTGTAAGTATCAGAAGAATAACTACAGGCTATAATTATATTCTAAGAATTGATGGGATAAACCAGGATTCAAATAGCTAAAATCACAGCCCTTAATATTAACAAAGTTGCAAACACAGGTAAAGTTAAAAGGCCATAGAACACCTTAGGAAATCTACTGGATATGGGAATTCAGATGGGAATAGTCTCTGATTTACTTTGAAAAAACCCTGACAAGAGAATCCCACCATGGAATAGAAGATGCACTTTGTGATAGTCTAATGACTGATAACATGTTTTGTTCCACAAGTGGTTCCAGGTAGAGTTGTATGGAAGATAATAAAAAGCTTCCTTGTATTTTATCTATGTCCCATTTTGGTACTTGACTGTCCTCCTTTCTGCTCTAGGAAGGGTGACTCAACCATAATGTTTTCTTCTGTTTTGTTAAGATTATTAAGTTTACTCATTATTATCTCTGAAAAACTTAGCAAAATCATTATAAATCTGCCTCGTTCTGAGGCAGAATGAGGAAGGTTAATACATATTTAGACTAATTCCTGCCTTCTGTGCTTATCTCAAGTTCCTGCTGCAGTGGCTTATTTTATGACAAGTGATTTCTCTGTCCATGACAATGTTTGAGACAGGCAAATGTGATCTCTAAGTCCCTACAATCCACTGAATAGAAAAAACTGATTAGGATTTAAACATGAATATAGGCACTAGATCTAATATGACCAATGACTGAAAGAGGATGATATTAACATTTACAAGGTGCTCTTGCAACTCACTGAATCAAAAACTGCAGGAACGGAATTCAGAGATGTCTATAACAAACACACAATATTTATTAGAAGACACAAGTCTGTTTTCTGTAAAGGTTACTGATTCGAAAATTTTCAGAAAACTTAAAATATCTGAGTTGAAGCTACAGCTAACCTGATGATAGAACCTCTCTTTCTTTCAAATTCCAAGAACCTTTTACTCAAAAATATATAATTCAGCATATGAACCAAAGAAAAGGGGACACTCAAGAATGAAGAATTTTTCTTTGCAAGAATACAATTTCAAAATTGTATGGCTCTGTACAGTGTTATAATAATGCATTCATGACTCAATTAATCAACACAGCCCAAATTAAACATGTCATTTACAGATGTTTTCTGATAATTGTTGTTTTAACAGCTGGATGGAACACTGGAAAACCTGCATCACATCAACTATAATATATCAGATTTCAAAACTTTACATATAGTTGTAAGAAAGTGCATTAAATTCTTTAAAAGTGGATGCTGTACTGTCTTCTCAGAAATTCATTATAACCTACTCCAAAATTTACTCACTTTAAAACCTGCTATTAACATGGATTAAAATCTCTGCTCGCTCCAGAGATGTTCAATAGGGTATGAATTAAAATTTTTCTTTTGGTAACACAATCAAGAAAAATTCTGACATTATTATAGTTAATTAGACTATTTTTGCTAATTGGTTTTGTCTACAATTTATTTTGGGTTTTCTACTGCCACAGACAGTCTTTTGAAGATATTCATTAAAATGAGAACCCAGTCAAATAAAGCTCTCCATCTTAGTCCAACACTAAACCTTTGATCTCCTTCCATATTTAACATTGAAATTTTGGCAATTAACTAAATAAAAAATAATTATGTAAATAATAACTGAAATACATACTTTTTTATGCTATATACTGTATTATTTGCAAGATTTTTTTTTCTAAATCTCAGTGAAGAAAGGTCAAGCATGGAATACATAATTTGGAAAGAGCAGAAATGTCTTAAAGGTAAGTAAACAATTAAAAAAAAATTCCATACATAAAAATGAAAAGACATTTTACCTGAGGATAATTTTAATGTTCTGCTTCTCAGTTTTCCTTCTGATAATGAAATACATAATATAGGTTTTAATACAGAAAATAGTGCTTCTTTTTACTTTTTGTTGGATGCATAAAATGAATCCTTCTTTTCAGTTAGCAAGCAGAGAAGCAGCAACGTAATTTGGCATATATAAACAGTAGAATTAAGACTGATACATTAATTAATATCATACTGAAAAGTATGACATTGGTGTAAGTCCATTTCCTGAGCACATGAGTCTCTCCTGGCAATTTTAATTTCTGCCTTTGTGTTTATCTCCATCCCTGTACACATTCTTTCCTACTCTTTCTAAATCCTTACTTTTAAAGAAGTGCATGATAGTATTAAAACCAAAGAAATTAAATTAAAATAAAAAATTAAAATCTCTTTTTAATTTTTCAGATAAGTTGCTGTTTCCAGGACTATTATGGGAGAATTCAGCTGAATATTACTTGTCATATATAATCTCTGTAAAGGAGTAAGACTTATTCTTTGTCTACATGACAACATGAGGCAAATGGTCTTCTGCGGTATTCTTTAACAATGGTTTATTTTTTTAATTGATCTGCTTTAAAATACCTAGCCATCAACTTTAAATAAGGAACAGCTTGGATGACAATAAATTCAATTTTTATTTTTTTAATATATTGAACAGCTTCATGGAATGCATTTTATATGCTAAAAAGCATATATTGTGTTTAATTACCATAAGAAACATGGCAGGATAGCTGCAATAAGAAGTTCTTGAGAACAGGTTTCAAAATAAACCTAAAGAAACAGCAAAAGCAATTGCTCAAACTTGTATTAAATGAAAATGTTCTAATTCCTGTTGTACAATTATATACTGATTGCCAAAAGCTTTTCCAGTTGAGAGCAATACACTGAACATGGATCTGACAGGGGCCTACATTGGTACAATATTACTTCACAGTTAGGTGATCACAAGCTGCCAAGTAATTTGTAGAGATACCAGGGAACAGGAGACAGACATGTTCTTGCCCTGAGGCTTATCAGAAGGGCAGTAGAGTGATACTAACTAAACAATGCACAACTACCAAAAAATATTTTCTGTATTTTACTTGCTCAGGACTTAGAAAATCTCACCTTGCCTGGTGACTGGAACCAAATATATCTCAGTACTGAAAAGGAGAAGGGAATAAAGTGGTATCTAGATATTCTTCAGAGTTTGTTTGCTTTTATTTCTGACCTTTTGGGTGAAGGAAAATCGCAGCTTGTCTAGATTTTAAGATAGGTCAGCAGACCGATACATGCATGGAACTTTCACACGCAGCCAAATGCAGAGAGGTTAGATAAGATAGAGGGCATCTCTTTGTCCATTGGTTAGAAAATGAAGAAAAGCAAGCAAGAACTATAAGTCAAGGTATGCAGGTGAGATGTAATTAGTGAACCCAATATGTAAAAAATGTACATTAGAGAGTAAGATTATCTCCTATACTAAAGAAGAAATACATTTATGAAAAACTGAAACTGTATATGAAGAAATGTATTAGCTCTGTATGGAGAATTTATAAAGACCTTAAGCTATATACTAAATATATAATTTTATTTTTATTTTTTCAAAGAGTTACAGACAATAAAATTTCACCCTATAGTTTATTTTTCATTGTTTGCTTTTTAAATTGTTTCTGGAATTTACGAAGATCTTTATTTAATTATTTGTATTATTTTTCACCTAAGCTACTACACTCACTACCAATATCCTATGAAGGAAAAAAATAGAAAAGTCAAGAATTACTTTCTTACATTTTACTATCTCTAGTTTTTTACAGAAATAAGTCAAGAATCAAAAGTTCTAATTAAATGTGATGTTAAACCAAGGTAAAATCTGGTTGATTTGCAGCAGAGAAATCATGCCACCATTCTCTTTCAAAGTAGAAGTCAATAGTTAAAGCAAGTATTAAGGTCTAAAGCAATGTTATCCTCGTCCATTCTCTGCTGTGTTGCCCTACAATGTTTTGTGGCAAAAAAGAAACAGTGTCAGTATTTTAATGATAATACTATTTCAACCAAAATAAGTATTCCAAAACATGTCAAGTTTACATTCTAACAGAGCTTTTAAGTTAGACTCAGAAAAATGAGTAACATGGCCCCTAAAAATCCTCAAAACAACTCAACAAAACATAACCTATTTTAAAAAGAGGTATGCAATATTTTGGTGAGGAAAACCAAAGCCAAATATATATGTAACATGTTAATTGAACCAAAAGCCTCNTTATGATATTTACTGCTTAAAGTCTGTCTGCAACAAAAAGCATAAAAAGTGATCTCATAACATTCCCACATATCTGAATCCTCCTCTAGCTCATGCAATCTCTTTACAGTGTTGCTGATCCTCTCATTCTTATGGTTATCACAAAGTGATAGGACTCTGTCAGTACTCTGAACAATGACTAACTATATAATTTTCTTGAGGCAAATATAAAAAGATAAAAACTATTTTAAATCTTTTAGCAGAGGTATTTAATTACAATATGAACTAGAAGTAAGTTTTAAACAGAGATACAGAAAGAAACATGAAGTTAATTGTCAGATAAAGAATACAGATAAAACAATTAAAAACAATTAAAAAAACCTTTGAAATCAAATTTTGCATTTTCTCTTTCCTGCTGCATCTTATAAGACTTTACTCAAATCAGTAACTTTCAGTGGCTTTAAAAGTAGCAATAGAAATAGAAAAGGTAGCAATACATTGTATAGATGTACTGTTTTTCACTGTGATAGAGTTAAATTTCTTCATAATATCTAGGATGGGATTATGTTCTGGAGATGTGATGAAAACAATGTTGATAACATACCAATGTTTTAATTATTGCTTAACAATACTTACAGAGCTTCATATCCTTTTCTGTTTCTCACATCACTCCATCAGTGAGTAGGCTGGGGGTAAACTAGACTTTGGGAGGAGACACTATTCTGGGGAAGAAGGAGAAATGGAGGAGATGTTCAGAGTTAAAGAGTTTGTCTTCCCAAGTCACAGTTATTCAAGATGGAGCTTTGCTTTTCTGGAAATAGTTGTCAGTGAATTCCTTGTTTTTCTTGCTTTTGTGTGCAGCTTTTGTTTTACATATTATACAGTCTTTGTCTCAATCCTTGAGTTTTCTCACTTTTACATTTCTAATTTTCTCCCCCATCCCACCATGGGTGAGTGAGCAAGTGGCTGTGTGGCACAGAGTTGCTCACTGGGGTCACACCACAAGCACAGAATAACTTCTAAAGTATTTAATTTAGATTTCTGATGCCATAGTAACGCTCCCCAACCCTGGCATGCCTCGTTTCCATGGTCACACTATAGCACCAGGAGATGCTGGCTCCATATCAAGTCCAGAGGTTTTTCCCAGGTAAGCTTTAATACTTAAATCTCTCAGGAGAGAATTAGATGTCATTCACACCCACAAGAGAATGGCTTTCTGTAGCCTTCTTCTCTACTGTTCAGCTTATTATTTTATTGAACAAAGTTTGATATAAAACTGTACAGAGCAGATAGTTAAAGAGCAATTAGGTCCTATCTGTCACCGGTGACTAGACTGTTCCTTGCCTTATAGGCAGGATCCTGCATGATTCAAAATTAAGACTTTCTTCCCTAGTTCTCCTGGTGCACTCTACCCTATGGCACACCTATCATACCTGACAGAAGCTAGTTACTCACACATCACACAATCTTGAAATTGTATATCCAAACAAAGGACACACAAATATATATTTACATCTCCCACATGTCAGTAGTGTTCAAAAATCCTGTCATCAGTGTTTCTTACTCCTCTCTTTCCAAATTTTTGTGTAGAGAATCTCAGAATCACAAAATGACAGGGGTTGGAAGAGACCTCTGGAGGTCATCTGTTCCAGCCCTCCCAACAAGCAGTGTCATCTAGAGCAGGATGTCCAGGACAGTGCCCAGACAGTTTTTAAATATCTCCAAGAATGGAGAAACCACAAAGTCTCTGGGCTTCATGGTCCAACCATATTATTCTTCTTTTATCCTGTTCTTGATATACAGATAATGCAAAATTTAGATTTTATACTGTGGAACACCATTTAAAATCCATGCATGGCACTGCATACAATTCAGCAGTCATTTAAAAGCCTTGTTTCTTAAGGATTTCATTTAGAATTCTGATAATATACTTAAGGGATCCTGAATTAAGATCTTCCAAATACATAAGTACTTCAATATTATTTTGGGGGCTATATCACTTAGGTGCCATAATTTCATATTTAGAGGCTTAATGTTACAAGAACGAGTCATATCGAAACATAGAATCACAACATCATTTAGGTTGGAAAAGACCTTTAAGAATATTGAGCCCAAATATTAGCCTAACACTGTGAAGTTCACCACTAAACCATGTCCTTAATTATCACAGCTACACATATCTTAATTACTTCCAAAGATAGTGAATCAACCACTGACCTGGGCAGCCTGTTCCAATGCTTGACATATCCAATAAAAACCTCCTCTGGTGCAACCTGATGCAATTTCTTTGTGAGTAAGAGGGCCAGGGTCATCTTTGAAAACTGGACATATGAACCTTTTTTAATTACCTCAAAAAATATGGCTCAGAGAGATTTACAGAATTGTCTCATTTGTGTCTACCCTGTTTTCCTTCTATCTGGCATGTGGTCCTGAAATGTAAGTAAACAGCCTCAATCATGCAATATTGTCCACAAACCTGCTATTTAGAAAGTGCATTTTGTTAAGTGTTTGATTGTTAATAAAGGTTGGAACTTGTTTTAATTTTCTCTGCACTCTGGAGTCATATGCCTTGCTCTTCTCATTCAGCCAGGGACAAAAGTCATTCCTGCTTCAGGTGACATTAGCTGCTACTGAATCATTTCATATGCAGATTAAACACTGCATTACAGCCCTCTTCATGCCTAGAATACCAAACAATTAAATGCCTAATCCATAACAACTGCATCCTCCAAACTGTCATGCAAAATACTGAGTTGCCATGCCTTCTACATCTGGTAGTGTCTATCCATTATTATAGAATATTATATAATTATATTTGTATTATTTTTTATAATGAGATGAAAAAAGAGTGTTGGCAATTACTACTGACCTTTTTAGTGTAGATTGTCTCATTATTGGAGTATTTTTGAGGGATTTTTAGGGGTGTTTTTTAGTGTGATTCCCCTTTTCAAGATTCATATGTATGCTGAATATCCAGCATTTTCTATCCCTTCGTTTCTTTTTCTAATCAAAAAAAAGTGGATTAATTACTAAAAAAAAAACAAAAACAAAACCAAAAAAGGCTCTATGTCAGATTTTCCTTCAAATGTAATGCAAAACTAAATATAATTACCTTTTAGGTTTTGAAATTTATCTCAAAGTCTCTAAATTCTTTCCTAGGAGAATGCCAATTCAACCAATATCAGAAAACATTGAAATTATGAATTTTACACTTGCCACTGTCCAGTCACAGATATACAAGACAAACAGGAATCATTTCCTATGAAGTCAAAATTTATCAGCTGTTGCTAATACTGCCTCTACATCTTATAGACAATCTTACAGTAAACTTATTTTTTGATATGTTTGATTAATAAAAGCATTCATACACAATATTGCAAAGGAAACTATTTTTCAAAAATATATATCATATCAATTCTTGAAGACTACTGGAAGAAAAAATCTCCATGGAAATCTGTGACTGTATCAGAAATGTTACAAAAGTCATATAGTCTCTGACATCAAAGTACTTCTCACTTACAATATCCAGATGTCAATACACATAGCTGAGTTTTCTCCTTTGGGAGTTACATTATTACTCTTAAGTCAATCAAACATAGATTTCTTTATCCTGAAAATCTTTCAAAAATGTTTTTCCCTGGAATGATTAAATGCATATTTATAAAAGAAAGTGATGATTTAGAATATAATTAACTCAGCATAGTGTAAGACACAGGATTATTTCTTTGTGAAATCAGCACTTAAGATTCCATTTCATAATTAAGACATTCAGGTAAGTTCTTTCACACGATACTGCAAACCATTAAATACTGGAAACTTTCATTAAAAAAAAAAGAAAAAAGAAAAAAGCTTTTTGTAGCAGTTTGAGGAACATTTCTAAAATCTCAGTAATATCCTGTCCTGTAGAAAACAAGCTGTTAAGAAATTATGAACAAGTTGTTTCATCTGAACAGAAAACTGCAAGACAGCCTTACAATTTCATTCCCTAATTCCACCACTTGTTTCTTCAGTTTCTTTTAACGAGGCTATTAGGGAATCTGCTGAGTTACGAAGTGCAAAACACTTCAGGAAAATTGTTTGAGACCTTGCTGACCCTCTAGTGATATTTCCAACCTATCACTCAATTATGATGGAGGAGACAAAATCTGTTACCTTACTCTCATTGACTACTGGAATTTCAGAATAATTATATGACTAGATGCTGAGGTTAGAAGGCAATAAAAAAGAAATAAAATATGAAAATCTCTGTATGCAGTAATTTGGGGAACACTGGTTAAGTTTCTTCCCTTTTCTCATTTATTCTAGCAATCCAAAACCTTCTGTCCTTGTTTTAGAGATCTTAGACGCTTATCTTTACTTATTCTATTGCTTTATCACTGTTGTTCAAGTAATAAACAGGTACAAGATACTCTCTATATTCAGTGAGTGTAACCTACTGAAGCAGAGTTGAAGAAAGTTCAGAATTCATTGGGAGAAAACACTCAGAGACAGACACGCTTGCACTGACCCTGGGCAGTGAGCAGGCTGGGGTGAAGGGTCCTCAGGAGGTCTGGGCTTCCTTAACCAGGCAGTCAGATCTCACAGCTGTGCCTGACCTCAAACTTCTCTATCTTCCAGGCTGCCATGCCAGGCACCTTCTGAAAGTTTGGGGCTGCCAAGTCAAGAGCTTTTAGGGGTGGCTGCCTTAAAGCATCCTCACCAGATACCATCAGTTTTGCAAGAGCTGGACAGCTTCCTCCAAGCAGTGTAGTCAAACTTCCAGGCCTCTGCTTTCTGCTGATTCCCCCAGTGTTAGCCAAGTCATCCTCTACTCACACTTTGTCAAACTACCCATCAGCTCTAGCACTCTTCACTCAAGCGAAATTAGAATATGCTAGGATTTTCAAGGGCAGAAGCACCAAAGACTCTTAATGAAAAGTGGACACAGAGAATAAAACTTGTTCATGACCTTGATCCAGCTGCTGCTGGAGTGAAAGAAAATTTCCCCATTGATTAAGAAGGGTGCTAGGTACTCTCTTGCTGTCTGGTAATGTTTGAATATTTCATTTAACCCTAATAATAGAGAGAAAATTAGTTGTATGTATGATTAAAATCCCAAGAAAAGAGCATTATTAAAAGGAAGGGACATTTTAAATCTGATTAATTAGATGGAGAAAGTTAGAGATAATTATTTACTCATTCCTGGATACAAAAAGAGAGAAGCACACTTTTCTACCACAGAGAAACAAGTATGTTGTTTTCTACCAGATTTAGTGATCACATATACCAGCTCCCAAGACAGATATTGGTCCACCTCTGATTGACTCCTGGAACACTTTTTGTCTCTACAATGAAAAAAACCAAAAGATTATGTAGCTACGGTGAAATCCATTTATTCTAGTTCCCTTTACATTTTGTTAGAATTAGCCTGGTAAAATTATAATGTTCAATATCTAGACAACCCTCCCTATAGGTCAATATCACTTCACAATTTTTTTTTTCAGAAATCATACTTCAACTGCAGACAAATAAAGCTGACAACGTTGATCTTTGGTCTTGACCCTATATCATTTTGTTGAGTGCTGAAAGCAAATAATATCCTGACTTCCACTGGGAAAGTCTGAACCTCCTGATACTGCACCCAAAGTTGTGCACTCTCTTCTCAGTATATATCAATATGCTATTTCATTTTTTCCGTACCTGACACTTTAGGTTTATACAAATAGTTTTATGTTCATACATTCCTCAAAGACTTAAACTCAGAAATGGATCAGACTTAATGCAGTTAATGCATTCTTAATGCACAGAAAGACTCATGCTCCAATGACAGGTAAATTATATTCTTAAATTCATGGTTGTTGTACTTATATGATTATCCAATGTATTTTTTCTCACATGTATATCTGTGTGAATTTAAGATTACAGAAAAAACCTGTGGTATGGTTAAGAAAATACAGTAATTCTTAACTCAAAACAAAATTCATAAAGTTAATATTACATCTTATTTTGAGTGTTCCTTAGTAATTTATCTATTTTCAATATTAGTCTTGATTTTTAGCCTAAGTGAATATCTGCATTGTTTTACATTTTGTATTATTTTAGCTATTTCCATAATTACACAAATAAAAAAGAAATATGAAGTGAAGCAGGAGACATTTTGGTCAAAATACTTATGTTTAAACAGAGTTAGTACACAGTCCAACTTTTTGCCAGCCCAACTGTGAAATTCATTTATATATGTTTTATCTGTAATTATCTATGTAGATCGGATAAACTGCTCTTGCATATAAATAGGCCCTTAAGCCTACAATTACCTGATTGGCATGTGAAAACTGATCTTGCAACTGCATGTCTAAAATATCTATAACGCAGGTCAATAAAATTCAGTTAATTCTCAATAAACTTTTGATAAGATTAACATCCTGACCCTTTACTCAAGAGTAATACCTCAGCTGCATTTTCTGCACTGCCTTGTAAGGACAGGCTAAAATTTCTGCCCTTCAGCTCCAAAAGGCAAAGCCAATCTGTTCTAAGAGTGATAGCAAAACACCAGTAAAGTCAGGAATTTTCTTGTTATCAAACTACTTTACCTAATAAATAATTTGCTTAGCCTTTCCTGATGAGTTTTATGATGGTAAATTCCATGCAAAAGGTACTGTATTTCTATTTCCTCCTTCAAATTTTAATTGAGAGTTAAGGAAGTTTTAAATAAATGTGTTATAAAGCTGCAAACTATTTTTATTACTGTTAGCATTGATTAAAAAACAAAAGTGAAAAAAGTTTTAAGTATATTGCTAATAGCTAAGAGATAAGTTACGAAAGAGTTTCTCGAGGGCATTTCAGATTAATAAACATTTCATTAAAAAAAAAAAAAAAAAAAAGTTCTGCAGAAAGGAAAATTAGGTACAGGGTGAGGGTGCTTCTCCCCTAAAGTACATTTTCTATAGATGCTGTGCTCTCTGAATAGTGTGCAGGGGCAGGTCAGAAGGAATGAAAATATGTGACTTTTAGCTCACATTTACATAACCTTCTCCTCTGAAAAGTCTATTTTCCTGCTCTCTTTAAATAACCTAAGGGCTCTTCCTTCTAATGCTAAGCTGCAGAGGCCACTGAGGAGCATAAACATTGTTCAACAAGCAGCGCAGGATAAATGTAAACAAAATACACTCCTTTTTCTTCATCTTAGATGCTGAGAGAGTTAGACAAGAGCCATGCATCATGTCTAACTACTGCATGAAATATGATATATTTTGGTGAGTTAAGCACAAATAAATTTTATGAAAGTACAAAATACCAATATATTTTTAATATTGTGTATGTGCATAGATATATAGATATATATGCATATATACAAGTCTTCCCACACATTTTCTTATTCCACAAAAATGTTTGTGTATATATTCACCTGGTAAAACTCTCTATACTCCAAGATCCATGTTGGAACTTTGACTCATCATTCATACACCTGGGAAAAGGTAGTTTCTAGAGCATATGCACTCTGGCCATGTCTAGACTTTCCCTGTATGATCAGAGCTATTCTCACAGAAGTGAGAAAGGAAGAATAATTCATCTGGGAAATGAGCTTGTACACATGGGGAGACCGACAAAGTGCACATATTTCCATTGAGGGAATTCTAGACAGAAATATGCTACCTCTAGTCAGTGAGTTAAGAAAAAAGAATTACCAGAAGGAAGATGTGGCTGAACCACTTAATGTTTTCTTATACATTTCAAGCCTTGGTGGGAGCCACAGCATTATGGTTTGTTGGGCCAGAGACTGAACTTTTTTTTGCTGAAACTTATGATGCCTTCTGCAGCATTTATTTCATTTTTTTTTTCCTACAGGGTGTACTAACTTTGTGAAGGGTCGTTCAGAAAGGCCACTTTCAAAGCCATCTATAACTCAAAAACAGATTAAAATATTTTTCTAGTCTGTGAAAAAGAAGAACATTAAAACCATTTGCTAAAGCTAAGTTCAACTCAGTACTGCACTGTTGGATATAGAAAAAAATTCTTCCTATTGTTCCCTGACGCCACCCCAGGAGAAGTCTAATTCCACTTGATGTCTTCTGGGCAAAATGTAAAAGTAAAGCCTTGTTTGTCCTTTCCTACAATGGATATAAATTTTTCCCATCAAAGCCATTTTTTTTCCTCAGAGTGCTGTTTTCTAGCGAATATCACTTTTCCCAATGCTTATAAAGTCCAAAGAATCTAACTGGAGTGTATACTCAACTAGATAATAAAATGCCAAGAAATTGATATTTCACTATTTTAATTGTCTTTCTAAAGTCACAATTCCAGCTGTGGGACGATGTCTGACCCACTCTTCATTCATGCAGAGACAAGCCTTGCATTCATCAAGGATGAATTTATCAATAACCAACTGACCGATCTTACAGTAAAAATCAATAGAAAAACCATGTATGTCAGGCAAAGCACCAAGCATAAAGAAACAAGAATTGTTTGGTTATGAAAGAAGCTGCATATTATTAATTGCAAAGCAAACATTCTGGCAACAGACAGAGAGGAGGGGTGATACCTCTACCTCTTATTTTGGAGTCAGTCATGGATCATCATTATATGGTGATCTTTCACTTGTCTCTTATGTGTTATATAAAGACCTGAAAAGGAAATGTATTTGTACATGAATAACAATTCATTTATTTTATAGCTTATTTCACTTTGTTGTCAGCTAATTAAATTCTGTCACTGAACCAAATATGATTGATTGTTACCTGCAGCTGTTCCCTGTAAATCTGTCTACAAATAGTTGCTCCAAGATGGTAAGCATTCTGACACTCCCTAAAATACAGTCAGCAACAGAAACAGACAACCGTTGAAAATTTAATCTTAACAAGACTTCTACTAAACTCAGGGGGATACCATTTTTAATTAGAAAGAGAATGCCAGACACTGAGTAGCTAGCTTAGCAAAGTTCACTAAGTAACATCTGATTAAAAGACATAAGGTGGACAGCTTTATTTTCCCTCTAGGAAAGCCAACAACTACAAAAATTATTTCCTTCATAAAATGCATTCAGTCATCAAAATGACAGGCTTGTCAGACCATGTGGCAGATTACCTTTAATTCTTTTGATTTTGTTTCCTACTGATGTGTCAATAAAGAGAACACACTGCCAGGGAATTTTGTTATGAACAATATCGTGTATGATGGTGTGATGGGACAGAATGCATTCTCAGAAATGCTGCAATGACAAAAAACTGGAAAAAGTGTTTCACCAGTGGTGCTGCCATTCAGACAGACCTTGAGAGGTTGTAGAAATGGATATTGTAAAATCTCATACAGTTAACAAGAACTACAGATTGAACAATCATAGAATTATAGAATGGCTTGGGTTAGAAGGGATCTTAAAGATTATCTAGTTCCAACTCCCTTGACATGGGTAGGGATGCCATCCACTAAATCAGATTGCTTGATGTTTCATCCCAACTGGCCTTGAACACTTCCTTGGATGGACCAGTCACAGCTTCTCTGGGAAAGCTCAGTGCCTCACTACTCTCATAGTAAAGAGTATCTTCCTAACATCTAATCTAAATATCTCCTTCCTTAGTTTAAAAATATTTCTCCTTGTCCTCTCACTACATATCCTTGGAAACAGCCCCTCTCCAGCTCACTTATGGGGACCCTTCAGGTACTAGAAGGCTGCTATAAGGTCTCCTCATGTCATTCTCCAGGTTGAACAAGTCCAACTCTCTCTGACTGTCTTCGTAGGAGGGATGCTCCAGCCCGAGGATTTGATTCAGTTTATCCAGTTCCGTGTCTTTCTTGTGCTGAGGACTCCAGGGCTGGATACATTACTCCAGTGGGGGCTCTATGGGGCACAGTAGAAGGAGAGAATCTCCTCCTTTGACCTTCTGGCTATCCCTCTTTTGATGCAGCTCAGGATCCCAGTTGTCCTTCTTGGCTGTGAGTGCATGCTGTTGGCTAATATCCAACTTCTCATCCACCAGTATCACCAAGTCCTTTGCAGAAATGATCTCAGTGAGTTCTTCTCCAAGTCTGTACTCACATCTGGTATTCTCCTGACCCAGGTGCAGCACAGTACACTTGAACTTGTTGAACTTCATGAAGATCTTGTGGGACCACTTCTCCATCTTGTTCAGGTTGTCCTGGGTGGCATCCCATCCTTCTTTTGCGTCAGCTGAACTGCTCAGCTTCGTGTCATCGACAGACTTGCAGAGGGTGCACTTGATCTCACTCTGTGTCATTGATGAAGATATTGAACAGTACCCATCCCAAGACAGAGCTCTGAGGGACTAAATTCTTCACCAGCCTCTACCTGGACATAGAGGCATTGATCATAATTCTCTCTTTTGATTTTTTCTGATCCTCTCTAATACCCTAATAAGGATAGGAGTTGTCTTTGTGGTTCCTATTGACCTGTTTAAATTCTGTAAGACAGAGAAATTGATCACGCTATCCACATAATACGATAGCATAGTGTAGTCTTCTCTGCAAACTGTGGACAAAAACGTACTGTTGTGATAGCCTCTGTGAAATTAGTGAAATTTGGGGTAGGAAAGAACATGGAGGTGATAAAATATATTGAAAATTAATTTTAACTTTTTTGAAAATAACCATCTGATGAGGCCTCCAATCCTTGATACCAGTGATTACTCAGTTTGGACAAGTAATTCACAATTAATTCAGTTAATTGTTCACAATAGCTAACAGGAACTGACTGGTAATATCTTTAATATGGAAAGATGAAAGTTTCAAGTTTCCCTCTCAGTGCAGACACCAAGCAGTATGATCCGTGTTCCATTTATTCTGGTAAATGTAAATTCTGTTTACATACATTATAAATTATGTATGGAGACTGACTCTACATACCAGAAAATAACAATATTAGTAATGAAAAGTTAATACTGTTTTCTTTAGTGTCTAGCTGAACTGGAAATGTAAATCAAACATACACTTTTTTTTCTCAAAATCCAGATTTTTCACAAGGTAGCTATCTTAATTCTTGACTATTTTTCTTATGTATTTAGTTGAAGAACTCTTTGGCTATATATGATAGCTTTTACAACAAAAAATTAGCTAACTCTCATATTAACTTAGAAGCTTGCTAGATCCTTATCTGTCCAGCACTCACTTTCCCAGGATAAATTCAGACCCGTAGCTTACTCATCTTAAATCGTACTGTACTCCTCAATTTTCAGTGTTTAGCAGTGGTATTTCCAGAATAAATTATCACCACATAAACGAAGAAAAGCATAATTGTGCCATTTTATGAATGCTTATTTTTCTGAAAGTGATTCTTCCTCTGTCAAAGTAATTGCCATTTATAATTTAAATAATTGTCTGCTCTCACTGAAGCAACCATACTCTCTGGTGCAAAGTTGCATGTGTACTCTCTGTGTACAAGGGTATATCCATCCCTGTATTTTACAGTCTTTATAAAATGTGGAGAAAAGGTAGATTTCAGATCTGTGGAAGCAAGAACTGGGTGTCTTTACACATATGTGAGCATGTTCATACTAGGAAGGAGAATAAACTTATCTTAGGTGCAGTTATGTGAACTTGTGAGGTTGAGAGCAGTTTCAAGGGTGCTCTTTCTGGCAGTGAGAAAGCTAACAAAATAAAAGAAGGCAAAAATTTTAGAAACACTAATAAATTATTTCAGACTGCCTGGTTCCTAGGAATGTACTACCCTGTTTACTCCATACTTTACTAAGTTCAATTCATGATTATGTATAAGTAGCAATTTTTAAACTAGGAGTAAAAAGTGAGAAACAGCCTCTGGACAGTTAAGTAGATCATGCCACCTGTAATTTCAAAGCTGCTTAACTGCACTGAATTTAAACCGGAGTACATCTTCCCAAGATGTATACATGGCATCACTTTCAGTTCACTGATTTGCTCTTATATTTTTAATCTGACTTCTGTTTTTCTGTTTCATGTACCTTGAAGTTCAGTTCAAATGCTCAAACACAGAAACCTATGATCTCTTATGCATACCTACATTTTTTGTTAGACATCTCCACAATCAAAAGCTGCAAGAGGGACCCTATTATCCCTACAATTATAGTGCAAATGCAGTTTACTCAAGACTAGAGAGCTTTTGATCTAGAAAAAACCCACTAGTTTTTGCTGGGGAAAATGAAGAGAAGCATGCCTACATAACTGTTACCATGATTAGGCGGCAAGGAAAAGCACACACACAGTTCTAGGTGATCAGAAGGCCTTTACTTTTTGAATCTTTGTGCTTTTATAAGATGCCTTGCAAAAGGGGCTGAGATTGGTCAGAGAAGGACTGCGTCTCTTCTCCTTCAGCAAACAACAGGTGACAGAGATTGTTTTGGGAAACTTGCGTGAGAAGGGCAAATCTCTCTTTAGTGTTTACAAAACAACAAAGACATTGCTGTGAGAATGGGAATGTGTTCCCATGGGAAACAGCCAGCAGTAGCCAGCAGTAAAAATCTGAAGCCCAAGAGAATACAGGGCGACACATAACAACTGAAACACAAAGCTGTTATGAAGCTCACAGTATCTAAAAACAGATAGATCTATGCTGTTTGCCCATATATGTGCTGGTTTGGCTGGGATAGAATTAATATTCTTTATAGTAGCTAGTATGAGGCTATGATTTGCATTTGTGTTGAAGTAGTGTTGATAACACAGTGGTATTTTGTTACTGCCAAGAAATGCCTACATACTAGGTAGGCCTCCTCTACCTCACACTGCCCTACCAGCGAGGAGCCTGGGGTACGCGGTAGAGAGGGGACACAGCCAGGAGAGCTGACACCAACTGACCCAAGGGATATTTCATGCCATATGTTGTGGTGCTCAGCATATAAAACTGGGGAAAAAGAATAAAGGCGGGGGACATTTTTAGTGATGGTGTTTGTCTTCCCAAGTAATGGCTCTTTACTGGGGGTGGTTCCAGACAGGGGTTCTGTCTGCCTATGGAAAATGATGAATTAATTCCTTATTTTGCTTAAATTCCTTGTTTTTTCTTTGCTTGTGTGTATGTCTTTTGCTTTACTTATTAGTCTGTCTTTATCTCAGCTGCTGAGTTTTCTCATTTTTATTCTTCCAATTCTCACCTCCATCTCACCATCTCAGCAGGTGAGTGAGCAAGAGTCTGTGTGGGGTTTAGTTGCAGGCTGGGATTGAACCACAGCAATCTGGATTCAACCTTCTCTCAGCAAAGCTCAAAGATTTACATAGTGATTTTCCCAATCAATCCATCATCCTTTCAAATAAAAACTACTTATTTTCTGCTCATAGAAATACTCTTTCCTTCACTGAAAAACCTGGCAGTACATCTTTTGGTCTGTTTTGTTCTCTCTATCCCCCAACACTTTTAAAGAATAATAGGCTATGAATCTGGACCTACAGAAATGTCCTTCTACTGACTAGAAAATAACACTCACAAAATTATTATTTCCTATGTGTATTTTTTCTTTATTTCAAGGTGTCTGCATTTTGCTCTTTTCAGAGAAATTACTACCTTTTCCTTCCTTTGTTAGTTAAAATAATTCAGAGACACAGAAAATATGTTAATCTATAGTGCATTTTCAGTAGTCTTCTAAGTCTCTATTACCTCAATAAATATATACTTTATTTTAAAGTTCAGTTTTACAATGTCTGACAGTTTTGAAGCTAGAGTTTGTACACTAAAGCAACAATTCAGTAATTTTGTGATTGTTTTAATTTTGGGGAATTTCAAAGCTGAAGATGACTCATTTGTCTTTTTTAAATATTGTCTGGGCCCAAAGACTAACTTATTTCTTTGAGATCCAACAGTTATTCAGTGGTAAAATGAAATCATTATGACCTCAAAATTTAATAAATTGCACTAATCTGTTTACTAGATAGCACTGCATTTCCTTTTAAACTCTAGATGTGTTTTATAAAGATGGTTTTTGCTATGAATCTTTCTAGAAAAATAAAGTTCTTTTATCTGCACTGTCTCAATGGCACTTAAGATGCATCTGTGGCTCTAAATGAAAAGGGGGAAAATATCTTAATAGTCTCTGAAGACACTGTTGGTATGTGCTTAATTGCATGGAGAAGACTAAGGACAGGGAAATCTTTGTCTAAGTAGAGATGGATTAAAGCTAAAATACAAGTTTTGCACATCACATATCATGTAAGAGCAAAATCAGAAAAAAAACAAAGCAAACAAAATAACCCCTTTAAAATTTAGATAAGAGAGATGTGAAGCAATTTCATCTCTCAGATATCTTCTTAGAAAGTCATTGAAAACCTTGGCCATCTCATTAGGCATAGTCTGAAATCGACTTACAGTGCTAGCCCTAGAGAACTAAAAAAAGAAGTATGAACAAAAAAAAAAAAAAAAAAAAAAAAAAAAAAAAAAAAAAAAAAAAAAAAAAAAAAAAAAAAGATATTGGTGACATTCTGAAAATGAGTATGGAGTTTCTTGAAGGACTGATCACCATTTCCACATGAGTGCAGGTTTGCCTTACAATTATACCAACTTTCGTGTGTTCATGGTAATAGTGCAGTTAAGTAATACAGAAGAAGGGAGAGATATTTTGTTCTTTGTCTCAGCTGTGAGATTGCCTAATGGGATATTTTCTATCTGTTCACTTTGCCTTCTTTTTGGGTTTTTTTTTCCTGATTTATAGACCTTTCATTTATCTGTATATTGCAAGTTGTCTTTTTTTTTTTTT
>VWYN01022136.1:36971-64946 GCA_013400075.1 Hippolais icterina
TATTATTATATAATTTTAATATTTAATATTTTTAACACAGAAATGAAAGAGTTCAATATTTTTGAAATTTGTAGTATAGATGGTGTCACTCTTGTTTCACCAGATTTTCTATTCTGTCAAAGAGTGGCTTTTGAATCTCATTCGGTAGCACTCAACACAAAATTAAAACTAGAAATTTCCCTCTGAGAAAAATTAATTGTATTTTTACATACTGGCCTCATGATATTATAAAAACATTCTAAACTATTTTGCTCTCAGGTTACTAACTGTGACATTTTCAGGTCAAAACTGGGCAGAAAGACCAATTCGTGTAGTGGTTTCAAGTTTGCCTATTTCTGTATCCGAGTCACAGCTCCAATTAGTATAGTGGTTTGAGTGCCTATTAGAATTATTTATTCTTTTTCTGCTGTGACATAGGATTAGGAGAAAAGCAAAGCAGGCTCAAAACTTAAAAGGGCATAAAGACAGATTTA
This sequence comes from Hippolais icterina, assembly GCA_013400075.1. Taxonomy (NCBI): domain Eukaryota; kingdom Metazoa; phylum Chordata; class Aves; order Passeriformes; family Sylviidae; genus Hippolais; species Hippolais icterina. The sequence goes on from VWYN01022136.1 coordinate 37,445, forward strand.
TTAGCAAAACTACAAGAGAGAAAAAAATAATTAATAAGAATCTGAATAAACCTTCAAAACACTTCCCCTCCTCCACAATTTTCTTTTCCCTTCTCACGGACAATGTATAGAGATGAAACTTGGAATTCTAGGTTAGTTTACCACCTATAAAATAGTCTTTCATCAGTTCTCAAAGAGACAGAAGTCTCTTTTGGTCTGCCATGGAAACTTCTCCACAAGAAAGAACAGTTCTCTTGTGGCTTTTTAATTTTCACAAAAGCAGCTGCCTGGGAATCTGTAAACTCACGGGGTACCATTTTAAAGATGAATGGCTCAAATCAAAGGTTTACTTCATCTCTAAGAACAGAGATCTTCTCTCTTTCTGGGGTCAGATCTTCATCTTCATCTCATTTCTCTCACTCTCTGTTAGAGCTTCTCATAAGATCACAGCTACTTCAATATTTACTTAGTTCACCACAAATACCTTTGCTTGTATCTGCAATTTGAATAATTTCATCTCTCCATCAACTTAGAGTGATATTCTAGTATATCACAGTCCATTACCATAGCTTACAAAAAAATTTCAGCCTAAAACAAAGACATCTTCTCGTTCTCTTCCCATCTAAAATTCAACTCTTCCTTCACTGACTGATATCTTCATATTGTCTCTCTATGTGTCTTCATTCTGTTCTTTTCCCTCACTTAAGAGAGAATTAGTGCTTTGCAAGTTTCATCTGTGCAAAGCAAGAGCTAATATTTCTTACAGGTCTGCAGAGGGCCATGATGTTGTTTCTTGGGTAGTGGCCAAAGGTGGTAAATTCAGGCCATACTGGGGCTGCACCAGGACCCCACGCCCAACTCCAGGCGTACAGCTGCCACTCTGCCAGCAGTGCCACTCTGCACGGCTGGGCCCCCCCCCCTCGGGCAGATGACTTGGTAGCAGAACTAGAGCTGTTTATGGGGAAGGATTCTTCAGAAAGTCACGCTGCCGGGGTAAAAGGGCCTGGCCCCTCAGCAGGGGCTGCCCGGGTGAGCTAGGCCTCCTGGAGCCATGATGGGGGGCAGCTTTAGCAGCAGGATGTTAGCAGTCGTTCAGGCCCGATCCGGCCCAGACGGGGCATTCTCTCCTCCCCTTCCCCTGCCCAGTAGCCGCCGGGCCTGGCCTTGCCAGGGCCACAGCAGTCGCAGGGCCCAGCCAGGCTGTGCCAGGCAAGGGGCCACATGGCGGAGTGGGGCCGACCCCGCTGGCACCAAGTTACCTCTTCTCAGGCCAGAAGGAAAGAGAGCTTCCCAGGATTTTTCCTGATTTTTAACTTGTGTTTTTACAGAGACATATTCCCATATTTAATTGGTTAATCAAGTTGTCAATATTTAAAGCTAGTCACTGGTTGGTTTTTCCATAGCTTTCTTAGAAGGATCACTTCCATGCAAAATCAGCACACTAATTTAGGTCTATGTTCCTAGGTGTATTGCTGAAACTTAAAGTCCTGACTAACTTCTTTAAACTTTTCCACATTATGTGTCTGCAAATGTGTAGAGATTTTTCACCATTTGTGTCACATGTATCCCAGTTTTGTCATTAAACGGGATAAAACACAAAAAGGGTTTTAGAGCAGAAACCTAAACCTTGGTTTCCTTAATCTCTCTGTCATACTCTCTGTCCTACTTTCTAGCCAGCATGCAACATTTCCTTCATCCTTTCTCCAAATCTGACTTCAGTTTCTTTATTGAACTTGATTTATTTTCTTCATAGTGGCAAAGCTTTCTTTTAAGAGATGGATAGTATTTTTTTATGTGAATCAGACTAACATATATCTAAAGGTGATGGCATCTTATAGAAGGAGAAAAGAACTGGTGCAATCTCCTTCATCTGTTCTCCTGAGGTTGAACTTTAAAGTAATGCTTTATGAAAAAAAGTGTTATTTTGGTTGCATTTTTAAAATATAAGTTCTTTCAAAGAGTTATCACCTTTCTTTGATAAATTTTGTGGAAAAGGGCAGGGCATGCTCTGGCTGGGTGGGATGAATTATTTTTAAAAACATTCCAATTACTCATAAGAGAAATATAGATAACCTTATCATATCAGACTTCAAAAACCCTAAATTGCAGTATTAGATGTTATGTTTAGGGTTAGGCATTTGCAATGAGCTGTGTAGAGTTCAAGGTATCTCAGAATCCAGCTCATAATTGGGATAATTTAATACTCATCTCAAATAAAATGTCTACATATTGATATTGAAATTTAAAAAAAAAATAGAAAAAAGAAAAGGTAATATCATATAACATAGTGCATCGGTTTTCTTCCTTTTGTTTTATTAGAAGCCACATTTGACAGTTAAGTTATAATCAAGACTAAGTCTCTCTCTAAAAAAGCTTCAGGTCCTAACAAATATTTCCATAACACTTATGAATATATGTATTTTTGTTGAAAAAGGTGAAATAATAAAATACACCTTCATTACTGAAAATAAATGTCATGAAAGTTCAACATAAGTTAGTCATGGTCCTGAATGCCAAGGACACATTGATAAATTAACTTGTTAATGACATAAAACTGAAACAAAAATTCAGCAGTATTGGTGTCTAACACTAGTAAGAAAAAAAATCTCAAAATTCAATATTTATGTAGCCTTCTCATTTGAAAGACTGTGCAGACATCATAACTACATTGCCCAACTCTAGAAAAAAAAGCATGATTATGCCTATCTAGCGCCTTTCTTTCAAGCATCTAAAATGCTTTGTAAACAATAACTAATTAAATATATTTATAATCTCCTTTCTGGTGCAGAAAACAAAAACCGTTCCCTTTCTTTATAAATCTCTTTTATTTAATGGTGTAGGGTGACAGGTGGGAAGTAGAAAATGTCTTCTGATTAATGTTACATAGGCAAGTTCATCTTTCATGCTTTGTCATTTTAGGAGCCTATGCAACCACTATTTTTATGCCTTTAGCACATCAACACAAAAACATTTCTGAGACTTCCACTGCCCTTTGTGAAAAGCTGTTTTGCCTCCCAGACATATAGCAATAATTTCTGTATTAAACTTATGTTTTTGTCTGTCACCTCCTTTTACAACAGTGGAATGTTGTAGAAAATCTTCATTAGATCATCTGTGATGGCATCCCCACAAAAATCTAAGAAAACAAAACACAACTTTAATGCAATATAAGTCTTCTGAGTATTTTGGATTATTTTTGAAGCTCATTGTGTAAAAAAGACTTTGTAACAAAAAGCATAAAAGATCCACAGAAGATCCAGACAACATAACAAATGCGTATCATGCCTCTACTTCAGTTTTCTCATCATTCTACGGCTGGGCAGGATTGAACATGTCCAGAATATTTTCATCAGGTGACATTCAGTTCAGTCACATAAAAGAATAAAGAAAGGTCATGACTGCACACATGTGCAGTTAAAGGACATTTTTCTCTCTCTGGCTGTAAATCTAGTGAAGGCAACATGGGAAGAAACATTTGAGGAGATACAAAAGTCTTGGAAACAATATAATGAAGTAAGTGAATGCAAACTTAAGAAAAATATATCTCTATACACATATGTATATAGCACATTCATCTATGTCTATGAATGTATATAAACACACACACATATATGCAGATATTAATGTATTAACTTATTAATTTATCCAAATTTTCAATTTAAAAAAAATGAGTTAAAGAGAAAGAGAAGGAAAGATTCAAGTGTCAGAAGTTCATCAGGTTTCATTAATTGTCTCTTTTAACTTTTAGGGTGTACTTTTTCTACTCACTGGAATAGGTGGTTTACATTTTGTTCTGTGACAAAATGAACAAAATAAACAAATAAACTTTGTCTTTTTTAAAAAATTTCACGTTGATTCTTCCACAATGCATTGTCTGTCCCTTTTGTGGCTTGGAACACACCTTTGTAAGAGCTGTAGCTATATTCTGTGAATATTTAATGCAATTGCTGTTTTCTTGTAGGAAAGATCAATCATCTAGGTTTTGCCTTAGGAGTTGGGAGCTACTTTAAATATACAACTATTTTCTTCAAGTCATTGCTGTAGGCAAGAGGGACCACATCTGTTCCCTAGTAACTGGAAAAAATTCAATAAATGAAGCTTCATAAAGCTATATATTATTTTCAGGATTTGCATGAGATTTTCCTACAAAAGAATATTAACAATTGCTGGGAGTTATTTTAAAAAAATTTAAAAAAATATTCCAAAATGAAAGAATGCATGCTTGAAATATATCAATATATCTGGGTTGGTTTTCTTTTCATTATTATTATCTGGTGGGTTTTTTTTGTTTGTTTGTTTTTTGGTTTTGTTTTTTTTTTGTGAGAAATAATAAAAAGGAAAATATTTCTATTTACTCTTGATGTTCTAGTCAACAAAACTAGAAGCCATAAGACTTGCTAAAGAATAGTTTGAAAGAAATGCAATGACTACAGACCAGAATTATCCAAAGTAAAAAAATTGCATTGGCACGTTGGTGGCTCAATCAAGCAGTGAAAAGCCTACCCAGCTTCCAGTGAACACGTGGGTGACTTGTAGGCAGTGTTTTTGCTGCAATATTTCACATACCAAACATTATCAGAGGGAAGAAACAGAGTAATTAAGACTTGAATAAAATCTTAAAATTGTAGCCTAACTCTGATAAATGTCACCCAGCTTGATAATTCGATCAGACAAGAAAAATAAAGGCAGTAGAACCTGATATTTTGAGAACTATTCTGATCCAACATATATCTTAAAAATACTAGTAGTGCTTTCAGCAGCAGAATTCAGACTGGATGCAAAATTACTGCCATTCTGCCAGACAATGTTAGTACAGCACCATTATTACAGGAGTGCCCAGAGACTGAAGACTAAATTGGGAGCCATTATGCTGAGTGTTATACATAGAACAAAATGGTATTTGATTTCCTAAACTGATAGTTTAAACTGTCAGGAGAAGCGGAGATAGGATACAAAGGCACAGAAAGAGGCCAAAGACTGGCTGATTCCTCAAAGATGGGTGTTGAAGCAGAACAGCTGGATTCTCACCCAGCCAGCTAGATACAAAAGAGGATTTTCCCAGGAGTAGAGTTACCACTGGGAGCGAAATATTATAAGTGATTGTGCAAACACTTCTCCAAAACTCGCTGTGTCTTCTAGACTGTGGGTGGTTCACCCTGAACTGCAATGAAACATGAACAAGGCTAGCTTCATTTTTTATTTTACACACATTCCTGTCTTCCCCTGAGCTTCTAAAGAAGCCATCATATTTTCCAAAATCATGGTAACTTATGTTCCAACTCAGTGTAGCAATGACTTTCACATAATGTAAATGGCCTAAAAATATGTCAGAATAATAGACCTTAGAATTTGACTAAAATGGATTTTTATTGAATAAGCAGAAATTAATTAATGTTTGTTATCATAAAATCAGCAAATCATAGCATCATTTAGGTTTGAAGAGACCTATAAGATCATCAAGTCTAACCAGTAACCTAGCACTGCCACACTCACCACTGAACCATGTCCCTAAGTGCCACATCGACACATCTTTTAAATAACTCCAGGGATGGTGACCCAACCACTTCCCTGGCCAGCCTTTTGCAACACTTGGCAACTCTTTGTGAAAACACTTTCCCTGTTATCCATCTAAACCTTCCCTGGTGAAACATGACCACTTTCTGTGGTCCTGTCACTTGTTACTTGGGAGAAGCGACCAACTCCCCACCTCACTACAACCTCTTTTCACACAGTTGTAGACAGTGATAAGGTCTCCCCTGAGTCTCCTTTTCTCCAGACTAAACAATCTCACTCCTTCAACTGTTCCTCATTAGACCTGTACTCCAGAAACTTTGCTGATTTTGTTGTCCTTCTCTTAACACACTCCAGCACCGCAATGTCTTTCTTGAGATGAAAGGCCGAAAACTGAACACAGGAGTTGAGGTGTGGCTTTGCCAGTGCCAAATACGGATGGATGATCATTGCCCTGGTCCTGCTGGCCACACTATTGCTGATACAGGCCAGGATGACAATGGCCTTTTTGGCCACCTGGAGACATGCTGGCTCATGTCAACCAGTACACCCAGGTCTTTTTCCACTGGGCAGCTTTCCAGCCAATCCTCCTTCCCCAAGTCTGTAGCATTACTTGAGGTTGTTGTAACAAAAATGCGGGACCCAGCACTCAGTGTTGTTGAACTTAAGGCAATGGGCCTCAGTCCACTGATCCAACCTGTCCAGATCACTTTGTAGGGCTTTCCTACCCTCAAGCATATCAACATTCCTGCTCATCTGTCTGCAAGCTTACTGAGGAGGTACCTGATCTCTTTGTCTGGGTCATTGAGAAAGATAGTAAACAAGACTGGTACGTAAGAGAGTTAATTCTGGTTAATTGCTTCTAATTCTAACTATTTAATTGTTTCTTTTCCGTTTTAATATTCAGCATGGACTAAATTACAAATCAGTTGACTGCCAGTTTTTTTAAACAGCTCTGACATTTTCCTTGATACAGGAGATAGCAAAATAATGAATATATACAATGTTTTAATCTAAGAAAATGGGCATATAGAAAGAAATAAATGTTAGTTGTTTGTTCTGTGTTTTTTAATCTAATGAAAAATTGTTTAAGTTTGCAAGTTGCTAATTCATCCTCCATGCACAAGCTGTCAACTACTGAACTTCCAAACATGCTAAGATTGAACTCTACATCAAAATATCCTAAAAGCTTATTCTAAGTACTTTAGAATGAGAAAGAAGTTGTGCTCTGTTTTATTTTGAGAGAAGTTAAGAAAAAATCTTGTTTTCATAAGTTGAAAATGAATTTAATTAAAATTTGGAAAGCTAATCTAAAAAAAAATATGTTCAGGAATTTCCAACTTTTCAAGAAAAATAATCAGTAGTGAAAAGCTGTACTTATTGGATTTTAGTATTTATTATCTTTATATGTAAGCAAAAATGTAATGTGTCTTCTTGAAATAAAGCTTTTTCTACACTCTAGATGAATTTGTGTATATCCATTATATACATATGACTATAGCTGTTATAAAAAATATTAAGGATATTAAAGGTGATATGGAAATATGTACTTATTATCACACATTATAGCTCCATATCAGCATGCATTCAAATTATGAAATAGCTTTATGAAAAAATACACTGATATTCTGCTTTCCCAGCATACCAATTTATTTACCTATTTTTATTTTTGCACAATTGAAAAGACATTTCAAATTCTTTCAAGAGTATTACTTTTCTCAAAGATACTTAGCAAAATTTTATATATATATAAAGAAATTCCAAATTTTATTCTAGAATATGCTTCTTATTCAGTGGTGGCACTATGATTTTATTCTTGTGCCTTACTCTCTGCAATCCCTAATTACTGGTTGAAGGTCAAGTCAATGAGTTATATTATATGATCTTTTTTTTGCTACAGAACATGATTTTTATCACATTATTGCATTGGCTATATAGTGTTAGTAGCACATTGGAGTTGACTAATGCAGTAATATTTCAAAAGTTATTTCAACTTACTTTAAATTTGTATGTATTTCTACCCAAACTATTCTTCTTGTAAATAAACTTAGGAAAATGTCTGAATTACTCATGTCTGTAAAAAGTGTCATAGCTGAACTCTTCTCAGTATAAGAAATTGATGCAGTTATTGAAAATTACATCTGAAGCCTATTATATAGGATCCTTTTAAATGAGATCTTTAGTATTTTCTTTTATGCTAACAGGCAGTGGAATAACATTACTAGGAGTCATATCAAAAATAGTATGTTCAAAAGTCTTTTAAATTTAATTATAAATTATTTTAATTTAAACTGTGATAGTATTCAGTGAATGATTTATTACAGCACTATTAAATGTGCTTCTATATAGTATAGCAATTTTCCACTTCATTGCTGCCATTTGAAAATGACGTCAGAAGTTGCTTCACTTATTTCTTCTTCTTAATGATTTATTGTCGTGCTTGCAAAGCATTTCAGCTGGCTACTGCAGTTCTCTCTTTCCTCAGTGCAGTTAAAAAACACCTCGGTGTTTTCTCAAATTATGTTAAAAAAACTATTTACCTTTTAGGTTCTAATTGCCATGGTTTGTCTAGACAGCGATGGAAAATTCAATATCAATGACTATGATGAAATTTTAATATGCAACACTAATCATCCCTTAATCCTTAGATATGTTCGTTAACTATGTCACAATTTCCAATGCTTGCTAATGTCAAAATATAAACAATGTAAGAGAAAACATAACAAGAAAGAATTTTTAAAGGATTGTGCATGCTCTTACCTTCGAGTTACAGTGGAGCTTCAAGTCTTAAATCCTAGATTAATTGTTACGAAAATCTGATTTTTGCAGATTTCAATGCAGCATTAGCTTATTCATTGCAAACCTGATTTTCACTTTTTCTATGATTTAGCTTTGTTACATATATATATATATATACACACACACATATATACATGTAATGCTACTACAAAAACCTGCCCAAGAATTGTTATTAAGAATAACCTTCCCTGAAGCAGGTTGAAAAGTCAGTCTAATATAGTGTTCAACTATCCTTGCTTTTAAAATATTATTCCTAGTTTCTAACAATAAAGTCCTTTGTCATATATTCATTCTTACAGCAAGTCCAAATCAAAGAAAATGCAAACATTCTTTCTTATAAAACATGAATTTAGTCTGCAGAAAAGTGTGGATTTCTTTGTTGATTTTCTTTTTTATTTTACTCAAGAAACCTGAAGAGTAGCTTTGTAGAATGATCTAATGGTGCAGTCCCATCTCTCAAAATTAAAAATAGTCCAAGACTTTTTTTTGAGCACCAAAATCATAAGAAAATATAATATTCTTCCTGTATTCTTTTAAGAAAAATTATGCCTTTTATGCACCTTAATTAAAATGAGCATAGCACACACTCAGTACAATGCTAAAGTCATACAAAATTATGTGGTTCTTGCAGGTATAAGCACATCAGAAAGTAGAATTATGATGCTGAGTCTGAAAAATCTTTGTATTTTGAAGACTAACCTGAGATAATTTTTCATATCATAGAAAGTACCAAATAAATTGTTGAATATTTTGAGATAAAATAGTTTTTCAGAAGGACAGTACAAGAAAGAAGGTGGTAAAACCCCATCAAAAGGACGGAGGAGAGGAGACATAGAATATGTTTCTGCTCTGAGCTCCTCCATTAGTAAGCTGATGTACAATTAATGTTAGCGTTGAAAGATACAGGCTACCACTCAAGATCACTAACTTTTTACCTTAATTAAGGAGCAAGGTTAGCCTCTCCTGAAGCTAATGATGGCATAATTTTTCTTGTAGATTAAAGACTAACTCTTGTTTCTGAATTACACTTGGATCTCTTCCAGAAAAAAGCAACATATCAGAACTGGGACTGATGCCATAAATGCCTCCTTGACACAGAGTAATTTACTTGTGAGTGAAAGAACAAGAAATAATCCATGTGATTATTGATAGCTGATTAATCTTTATGCTGGAAGAACTTAGACATTTTGGTTCCTTGGCATTATCTAATTTTAGGGTATTTAGATAGTAAGCAAAACTCTACTACATTTCAGAACATGTTCTGTCTTGAGACTTTCAAACTGAGAAGCCTGAAAGAGATTCCTCAAGTCAGATGCAGAGTGCTACAGTCAAAAGATTAACCTGGAAATATGCAGTTTATGAAATTATCCTCAAAATCCTTTTGCATTAGAAATTAAATGCATTTCATTATGTCATTTATAAGTTAGTATTAAATAAAGAATTGCCAAGGAATAATTAATCTGAAGATACTGACATTTCTCCCTTATACCTTAACTAGATTTAGAATAAATATAAGAAAGATAAAATTAAAAATATTATACCTAGCCTATTGTCTAAAATCAGTACAGTGAATTAATAAATGTAAATCAATGAGTACTAATGTTAAATAGTAGTAATTGGTGAAAAATTTTCTGTCACTATAGAAGATCAAATTACCTGCAGAAGAGCTCTTGCACTGAACTGGAGGAACAGACATTAAAGAAAGAGGTTTTATTTTTTGCAGCACACATAAATATACATATCACTGGGAGACTTTAAGCAGCATATACAAATCCTAATCCTATTAAAGGCTAACAGTAGGTTCAGTGCTCTTGAGTGGTGTGGAATGCTGTATGGAAGTGGACACTTCTTTTTCTTGTCACATCCTTCATAAACTCTAGGCTTGAAGCAACTGCTTTAATCTTGCAATTTGATCTCTGACTTAATGGAGACCTAATGAGATTCCTGATATAATTTGTCAGTCCTGCAGCTGGTGTTAAACTAAAGCATGCTTAAGTTAAATGCTCTTGATATCAATGTTCCCAGCAAGAGAGAAGGAAGAAGAATTTTTGAGATGTTATTGCAATGGCTTGGAAACTGCAGTTGAATTTGTGTGCCAAGTCTGAATTTATCTTGCTTAGGTTGAAGTGATAGGATCATGTTATATGCTTGTGATCTAGTATGAAGGGCTTGCTATTATTCCTTCTGTAGACCTTTACAGGTTGTGACCATGGCCTCATCCCTTAGTTTTCTCTTAGATTTACTGAATAGGTTGAATAGCTTGAACTTTTCTGATTTATTTACTCAGAGCCTAATTGACCCATCTTCAAAATGTGATAAAAACTCTTGTCTTGCCAAGTAATGCCCATATTTATCAACTAATTTATAACCTGCTTGTCAGTGGATAACATACCAAAATATTAACAGTATAAAAAGTACCATTACCATTCGGTAATATACATGGCAACACTTAAGCATTAAAAATAATTAAATACAAAGGTATTTAACAGTGCGAAGGTGGAGAACCAATTGAAGCTGTAAATTATGTTTAGGCATAAACACCCCCTTACATACACATTTTCTCATGTATTTCCTCATGCTCCTTTTGTGTACAAATATATATTCTTATATTTTCAGCATACAGCATATTATGCCATGACACAGACACCATTGTGATGATTTTAAGTGATTTGTGGATGGTTTGAGAGGCAGCATCAGTTCTGTAACTTTGTGACTACTTTTAAAGGTATCATGCAAGTAGGTCTCTAACCACTGTCCAGTCTCTCTTTTGCCTGAATCCTACTGTAGCAAAATAAAGGCTATTAATCTCTTGCCCTAACTTAGCATTAGTATTTAGGTGTGCTTGCAGCCTAGTCTGCAAGCTGTGATATGTTAAACTTTTAACTAGTTAACTAAAAGGAGACTTGGAGCTGGTTGGAGCTGGAAGATAAGGAAATAAGGAAGGTTGCTACACTCATCAGCAGAAGCTGCAGCCTTAAATGTAAAAAAAGAAATGGCATACCTAGAGGAAATGAAGAGATCCAGTGAGGAATAGGAAGACCCTAGACATTAATACTGATTGGACCTTTAATGAGGGAGTTGGGGAATTTCGATTGTAAGGTAGAGTCACACAGGGATTTCTATGTTCAGGATCCATTTCTGGAGGGACTCAGGTTGAGGTGTTTCTACTGATGTATTAAATAAATTACCTTATTGGACCTAAAGTCTGAGACTGCTACAGCATAGAGTGGAGAAAATTCTTTAACCTATTTTAGTCCCTCACAATTTCATCCGATCCTTGCAAATTTTCCACTTACTTTTTCATGTGAAAGCATCATGTTTCCCTCTACTGCATTTCCCTCTACTAGTTCATTGCAAAGATATCACTGGAACTAGTTAGCTACCTATTTACCTCATGACACCAATGAATGTGTCATAGCTATCAGGTTCTGGTGCATGCTCAAACACCTGAGCTCCATCTGTGATTGAGATCACTCCTACTTCTTTCATTACTTTCCTTCCATGAAAAAGACCTCAGCTCAGCTTGGCTCCTTACACACTCTTGATTTTTATATATTTTAGGTATAATGGGAGATATAAAATAGAATCTTGAAGAATTTAGCAATATAGAAGTTGATACTAATAATACGAAACTATGGAAAGAGAATAGGAAGACAGAAGGGCTCAAATACTGTGCCAGAGAGATCCATGGAGAAAAAAAAATAAACACGTTAGAGCCTGCTAGTACTTCTGGAAAAAGGACTTGAGGTAGCACTCTGTTGCTACACTTAACAGCAGAACTCAAGAGGCATTACAACACTAAAGGAAGCCAGTATAATTTGGCAGAAATGTCTTTGTCTGTATTGTCTAAATCACTTATATCTGGATTTTATGCTTCTGCTATATTATAAAATGAAACCCTTTCTTTTCTCTTTTTTTTCTTTGTTTGATTAGAAAATTGATACTCCTGATTATGTCTTGAACAGCTAAAATGCCTGATGTGAGATTAAATGAATTCCTTTTATCCAAGTATAAGAGGGAGGGCACCAATTTTCCTAATATTAGAAAGCACACAATATAAGCGTATGTAATTTAAAACACATTAGCAGCTGGATATTTCCCAATCCTTCATTGAGCTGTCTGTAATGGAAGAGTATTGTGTAATAGCCTCTTTCACTCACTTATGCTCTGTATGATGGCAAAGCTGAGGACTGTTTTAAGGTGAGTCTCTGATAAGCACAGAATCTAGATTATAATCAAATCTTTTGACAAGAAGTTCAATAATATACAGTGATATAACATGACAATTATGAAGGATTATGGACTTCAGGAAAAAAGAATAAGTTTTCTTAAAATTTTGAATAACCTTTGTTAAATCTTGGGAACGTGGTATGTAAATTAGACAAGAGTTCAGGAAAAATCAGGCAAACTAGATCCTTTGAAATAAAACTTCAGGGTTTAGATTTTTCATCTGCTTCTAATTATTTTCTCAACTTCCAGAAAACAATTGTCATTGCAAGGCCCACCACTAATTCTTTGAATTATGGAATGCATTTTAATAGGTATTTTGAATGTTACCTAATACAACATTGATGACTGCAAAGCGTGCAGCTTTTGTACCCAACTAGCCCATCTTAGCAATGTAAGATCATTATACAGACATCTGTTTTCATATTATAAGGGCAGTTAACTCTAAAACTACTATCATAACTCAAGAAAAACCTGTTGGCCTCAAATGTAAGGGCTCCATTTTGAAGTCATGTGAAATCCAGATTCTGTATTCAAAAATATATAGTACTCCCCAATTATGATCAATCTTATTATTCACAATATTTTTGATTAAAAATTATAAAATATAATGAGGAGAACCAAATAACTCAGCCCTGTATCTGTTCTCTTCAAATATGATCATTTTTTTCTACCTAAAACAAAAAATTTCAAATAAAAAGCAGTAAGTTTCAATGGTTTCTCCAAAGAACAACACCTTTTTTAAGCCTTAAAGCTGGTTGGATTAAAATGCTTACCTCTCTGTAAGGCTTGGAGCCTATCTATTCTGCCCAAAAATTTGCAGCAAGTCTGTAACAGCAGCTAGAAAAAGTCACTGAATTTTTTTGTAGTTGTCTCTAGTCCCGGAGTCACAAAGCAGGAAAAAACCCTAATACGGGGAGCTAATATGTTTTTTGCTACTTCTGGGATATAAGCTGAAAAAAAAAATCAAGTGAGATTTTGATTTCTGTTTCTGTATGCACAGGCACTAGATTTACACTTATAGAACTGGGCCAACAAGTCCATGATGGAAAACAATTAAAAAACGAAACCAAAACAAAAAAACCAAACCAACCAAAAAACCCAAACAAACAAAAAACCCTCAACAAATTAGGCAAGTCATCCTCACAATCTTAGGACTGTCTTTAAAATGAATGTGGATTCTGATCATCTTGTGACACCTAGTTTTCATTATATAAAATTCTAGTGACTTACGGATGCCCAAGAGGTCTTACGCCATCTTTTGTTTTTCTTGAACCTATTGAAGGTAATAACAAAATTGATATTTTAAGGACACTTTCACTGTTCCTCTTTCCACTTATATGTAATTTGAAGAAAATAGACTCTTGCTGCCTTTTCTTCCTTTCCCTTTCACTTACATGCAACTTAAAATCACTTGTCTCACTAACAAACAACCACAAACATTTTTTTTCACAATAAGCATGTCTATGTACTTTAAAATTAAATTCAAGTTCAATATGTCTGAACTTTACTATTTCTTTTTTAAAAACTATAGCCTTTAACTTTGTCCCAACACATAATCTTGCATCTAAAATATACATAAATATTGCTAAGTAATGCTTAGCAGATGCTGTTTTTAGAAACTTCTGCTATACAACAGCAACTCTTTAGTATTAATCATGCAAATTATAATGATGTTCTTCAATAGAAATCAAATTTTAACCTGTTAATGACCTTTATAGACATTTTTGTGTCAGCAGCAATCATCTGTGCATCAAGTTCAACCACATCTGCATAAGGCAACTTTATAAGATCTTATCATTTAAATCCAAATGAAATCATCAATTGTGACTCCACTAATATCAGTGTAACATTATAATGCAGTGGCAATTTGTTCCTGCTTGCCACCGCTGGCAGAACTAAGTAGCACAAAAATTATTGAGACAGATGCACAAGTAATCAGTTATGTCACCTTATTGATGCATTCATGATTATCCCTTAATGAGGCAGAATTCCTTAAGAGGGAGTACTTGTCCCTAATGAATATTTCTTCAGATGCCAGATTTGTTTGTCTTATACACCTGCTTTCTTTATATGACCTGCTATCCTTAATTACTATTTATAGGTACAGTGGAAAAGCAAAATTCTTGAAACAGAAGTAGATAAAAGATCCTGCATTTCATTAAAGGAAAACAGACTTTGTGACTAAATAAAATGAGATTCTGAGATGTGATCAAGGTCTTAATTCAAACAAACAAACAGTTTTAAAAAGGGAGGAAAATACAACATAAGATTTTAATGCAAAATAAAGAATTGGCATCCTTCTAATGGCATTTGAAAAGTCTATTTCTTGGTTTTATTTCTCCTCAACTCAAAAGGTGGAGCATAATTTACCCTGTACTAAATTTGTTCAGTTCTCTTAATACTGACTAGTTAGAAGTCAAATAAAATAGCCACAAAAGTCTGGTGGGGTGGAGAGAGGGCAGTGCTCAACAGCCCACTAAAAAAATGGAATCAGGAAGTGAGTTGAATAGAGTGGAATAGAGAGTCCTGTTATATCAGAATTTCCTATATAGTATTTCTTATCTTGAGAATGGCGATATCATGTCACCTGAAATGGGACTCAAAATCATTTTTTATTTAAGAGAATGAAAAGTAAATTTGGTTTGGTTTGGTTTGGTTTGGTTCAGTGTATGTGTGGGGCTTTTTCTTTTCTTTTTTTTTTTTTTTTTTCTTTCCAAGTTTTATAATATATCTATAAGTATGACTGTAGAGAAAAACAAGTTCTCATCTCCAAAGCCCTGGAGAGAACTCTGTATTTCTTTTAGAAATTGATTTATTAAGACTGTGTTCCCCAAATGCAGGACACCAGCTCTTACTATTTTATGAAGCTGTCATGATCATTTAGTTGTAATTACTGTCTTTAAGTATTCTCTTCATCCCATACTGTAGAATGTAGAGTTTTGAAATACTTTTTTAAAAAATAAAATTGTTTGAAAAGCTCTTTTGACCTTAATTATTTACTTGCTAAGAAGGCTTACTGGTTTATTCAGTTTCTTATAAAATGTCACCTCAACAATTTTATTTTTTACATTTTCATACTTGTTAGACAATAGTATTTATATGATGACCTAATGAAGGCAGTCATAATTCATATTTCACTTCAAAGAAAAGAAATATTTTATCTAATTCTCTACTAATCTCTAATGAACAAATTGGCAATTAAAAATCTTACTGAGGCTCTCATAGAGTATTCATAGTAAGTGCTAAGTGGTTGTAGAAAGAGGAAATTCTGTCATTATTGGAGAAAATATACATGCATGGGATAAGGGCCTTGCAAAGTATTTTTTCACAATCATTCAGAATAATAGAAAAACCGGGAATTGAACTCAATGATCCTTGTTGGGTGCCCTCCAACTCAGCTTATTCTGTGATTCCGTGAGCAGTTGGTTGGACATTGGAGGAGCTGATCTGAGTGCTAGGTCATTCAGCCTTGTTTTTTTCTAAGCAACTTGTAAAAAACCTCTATTGAGAGAAACTGCATAATCTCTGAACAGTCTGTTTCTGCATTACTCTCTAGGTTTTCTTGCTTGTTTTTATTTTTAAAATGTATATTCTGAACTTCCCAAGCCATAGTTTATGGCTGTTTGCCCTTGTTATATCATCTACTACAAATTCCTATGAAAATCTGCACTGAGAATGGGTTCCAGTTTTGAAATACAGACCTAATGCTTGAATGGGCAAACATGAAAGAAGAATAAATAGTTTTTTGCTGCATACAATTTTTTTATAACTGTAAGGCCAAATTGCTTGTGGATCTCTGTCTCAACAATAAAATTTTGAAAGTACAAGTGCAGTAACAGTAGGGTTTTAGATCACATTTTGACCTCTCAGGAGCTACCCTTTTACTAGAAGTATAGTTTGATCACCCTCAGCAAGTTCCTTGCTTTTAAAAAGAGCAATGAAATTCACACTATAGCAATATGATCAGTAATTAGTATGCACCTGCTGGCTTTTCTCTGGTAATTCATTATCGTGAAATTATCATCAAAGTCGTGGTGTGTTGATTACGTGTTAACTTTCATACATTACCAGTGGACCAATGAATTGATGATATATTACTGTACAACATCAGGTAGGTACCAACAGTAAAATATAAGAGATAAACTTTGTTGTTTATTTGGTTTTGTCAAAACAACGTAACTTTATGACAAAGAAAGACACTAGCAGAAGCATTATGCTCTCAACATCCTTCATCATTAAACAATGGACATTGGATATAAAATTGGATATGGACCAGCAATGTGTGCTTGCAGCCCAGAACACTGGGCTGAATTGAAAGTAGTAGGGCCAGCAGGTTGTGGGAGATGATTCTCCCCATCTAATCTGCTTTCATGGGACCCCACCTGGAGAACTGCATTCAGATTTGAGGTTCCCAGCACAAGAAAGACCTGCTGGTGGGTACAGGAAAAGGGCATAGAAATGATAAGAGGATTTGAACACATTTCCTATGATAGAAGGAGGAGAGGGTTGGGGGTTGTTCAGCCTAGAGAATACTCTAGAAAGACTTTATAGCAGCTTTTTAATGTATAGAACAGGCTTGCAAGGAAAACAGACACAGACATTCATCAAGGCCTGCAGTGACAGAACAAACATTAACAATTTTAAACTAAAAAAGTTTAGAGCTCTGGAGTGGTGTAGGTCTCCGAGAAACTTCATTTCACAATCCTAAACTGTTTCAGAGCAAATTTCATAATACCTTTCTGCAGCCACATCACTGAGCCAGGGCCAGTGGGGCCAGGGCTGCAGGTTTTGGTGTCCAGGGAATCTGTTTTCTTCCCTCTGCAGTGCAGCAACATCTCAGAACTGTAACACTGATGCCAGCTGGAAAGAAGCAGGGAAATCTACACTGCAGGTTTGGAGCTGTCCCAGACAATGCCAGCACCCCCTATTCACCACCAGAACTGCTTTGTAAGCTCCTACCTTCCCATTTTTGCTCCAGAAAGGTTGGGCCTAGCAGGCTTCTCTACCATAGTCTTTGTCTTCTGATCTACATGGTATTCCAAAGCAGCTGCCATTTGGAATAAGGAGCTTCTCCAGCATACTGTCTTTGTCTTCTTGTCCATGCTGCTGGCTATGGTAGCAGTCACAACATTCCCATCCGAAATGTCCTTATCCAGCCTACTTTTAAGTTCCCTTTATGTACTGGAAACTGCTCTAGGGTCTTCCCAAAGTCTCCTGTTTTCCAGGCGGAACAGCCCCAACTCTCTCAGTGTTCCTTCGTAGGAGAGGTGTTCCAACCTTGTAATCTATTTAGTGATTCTCCTCTGGATTAGTTCCAAGAGGCCAATGTTTTTCTTGTAATGAGGTCTAAGATTAACCCAAAACACATAGATTGCACACAAGAGAGAGAGAGGGAGATAGATAGATAGAGAGATAGATGCATGCAAAGCAAATAATTTATAAGTGTAAATGAAATCTTAACAGTCCAATTCAAGAATCAATACTAGTCTAGATCTACCTACAGAAAGTCAAGAATAAAAATCTAAGTAGAAAATAATCTATTAAAAAAATTTTCAGTAATAGTAATAGTATCACAATTAAAATTGTAATACACACTCAAAGCTTTTGTCCGTTTTTCACAGTGTCCTGTTCACCCTTCAATTGTTTGCTTGAGTCATGGAATCATAGAATTATTTAAAATGGAAAAGACGTCTAAGATCATCAAGCCCAATTATTAACCTTACACTGCCAAGTTCACCACTAAACCGTGTCCCTAAGTGCCACACTTTTTAGATACCTCCAGGTATGATGACTTGCCTACTTGGTGACTCAGTTATCTCCTTTTTATGTGTCTTCCAATGCTTAAAAACTCTTTCCATGAAGAATCATTTTTCAATCAAAACCTCCCCCAGCACAACTGGAGACCATTTATTCTTGTCCTATTGGCTTGTTATGTGGGAGAAAAGATCAACATTCGCCTTAGTACAATCCCTTCTTAGGCAGTTATGGAAAGTCATAAGGTCTCCTCTCAGCCTCATTTTCTCCAGGTCAAACAATCACAACTCCCTTGGCCAATCCTCATTAGAATTGTGCTTCACCATCCTTGTTGACCTTCTTTGAACATGCTTTATCATCTGCACTTAGATGGGGTCAAAGTGCAGCACCTGGCACTTTACCTTGTTGAATATTATACAACTGTACTCAGCTCATCAATCCAGCCCCTCCAGATCACTCTGCAGAGCTCTCCTACCATCCAGCAGATCAATAATCCTGCCCCATTTGCTGTTGCCTGCAAACTGTCAGCGGGTATACTCAATCCCCTTTTCCAGGTCATTGATAAAGGTATTAAACAGGACTGGCCAAAATACACTTATGAAGAATCACATGCTGAATCTAACTCCATTTACTACCACTCTCTGGGGTCAGCCATCCAGCCAATATTTTCCCAGTGAACAGTAGATCTGTCCAAACCAGTGACATCACTGTGGTGGTGTCCTAAGTTACAATGTAAAATTGTGCCCAAGGTATGTATTCTATCCCCATGAGCCATTAGAGCCAAGGTAGATCAGTGTTTTCCTTATCTTCTGTTAACGACCCTAACAATGCCTTGCCACATGACTCATAGATAACTTCCTCCGGGAGTTATCTCTGTTTAATGGGCCATCAAGGACCCATTGTATGACTCATAGAATGAGATCATCCCATTGTGAGATGCTCCGCCCAGGGGGAGGAGCCAAGCATTCCCTCCTGGATAAATCCAGGGTTTGAGACAGCACAGGCAGCTTCTATCCACTAGACTCCCAGAGGAGACAAGAGCTACCAGATGTCTCTACAAGATCACTGCTTTGACAAGACCATCTCATCTAGACTACCACTACCACCCTAACAGGGTGTCAGGTTGTATTCTGACTCTGTCAGTATGGGGTTTTTTTGTACTATTACTTTTATTTTATTTTACTTTCTTTTATTTCTTCTCTTTTCCTCTTATTAAATTGTGTTTCTGACTTAGAGTCTTTCACTAGTTTTGCTTTCAAACCAGCACAGGTGGTAACAAGGGAATCACAGTGAGCATCCAGAATCTATCACTGGAAGGAAAATGATGTTCATTGTGAGGTTCTTTTTTCTTGGCATGGGATATACTTGGGGTCATGTTTGCTTATATATTTTTATACTTTTGCTCTTTCTTTATCATTCTGCAGCTTCACTTTGCATTTAAATTCACTAAATATTGTGTCTCTTAACATATGTTATTTTTGTTACTGCTAAACCCCATTTTGTCTAGCTCCATGTCTACATAGTGTTAATGACCATGGTTATCAAAGCTGTATCCTGGGTCTTGACTTTTGAAGGAATCTGATATTGCACCAGGCCCATGCTTTTCTACACTGCATCGGTATGTTAGAATTTAAACTATCCCATTCTATGTAAAGTGCTTGTTGCTGCTTTTTACCTAAAATAATGGTTGTATCATACAAAGACAAGTAGAAGTAATACAAAGTAACCACAGACAATCATTTGAGCAAACTACTATCACAGCTAAACCAAGTAAAACATGACTGCTGGTAGGTCATAGCATAACAGCATAACTGCTAAGTGTTGGTCCTGAGGCCTGGCAAACTCTGTACAGAGCTTATGGCCTGTCATGGTAATACTGATAGGAACATATAGTAAGACTCTGCAGTACACCTGTGAGCCTGGGTTTGTTGCATTTTTATTTCACATTAAACTTAATGCAAGACTGCTTCATCAGCATATTTGTTGCTACAGTGGAGTAGGGAAGTCCAATACTAAACATGCAAGCAGAAACAACTTCTGAGGATCATTATCTAATCAGCTGTTGACATGGTGCTGGAGCAAGGATGCAATGCTTGGAGCAATGCAGCTCATGCAAAGAAGGTCGCAACACTTCCAATACCAGAAGATGTCATCATTCTTTAAAGTTGTACCTATTCCTTAAAATAACAATAGTTGTGATCCTTTCTCTTCTAAAAGAAAAAGAGCAGTAGGTTTGTGCTGGTAATAGCAGTTATCTTTACATGTCCAGTCAATTAGCAAATCTAATAAGAAGAAATTAGAAGATTCCTTTTTTAAATATCATGGACAGGACTATAACTAGTTTTCAAGCACTAATTATTTCAAACTATATCAGTGCAAGTCTAAAACATAGCAATATGGAAAGTCAGTAGAAAAATAACAATTATAATTAATTAAAATTCAGTTTGGACAATTGAAGTGAGGTTAAGAAGATATTGTAGAAGACACATTTTCTGTGTAGAGAGCCCATTAACATTTATTTTCTATCAAAATATCTCAACATATAGGATTGAGTACTGTTCAGAACAAAAGCAAGGAGTAATAAAGAGGACAAGAAAAAAATAGCTTTGCATCTTCTAACAAAAGACTCTCACAAATTCTATCAGGCTTTGAAGAATATATGGAGCATGAATGTAATTCCTAACACTGTCTGGAATACTTTAGAAATAATAGTATTTTTTTACAAAATTTTGGAAATATTTGGAAATATTTGGAAATATTTGTTTTTTAACAGCAAATATACTCTCTTCTGTGGTACCTACTGCTCTTCTGCAAAAACTCTTCAACAGTTTTTGATACCCTCCACACCTAAGCATGCATATTTATGCCAAAGAAGCAAAAAAACTAGGTCTTACAAAATTGAGGTCATTAACTTGCTTAAATCTTTCTGCAGTTTCTGAAGGAGATACAGGAAGGATGAAAAACTCTGACCAAGTTCTGCAGGATACTGAAGACTTGTCCTGTCACGTTGGGACATGAAATGAGCAGGCACTACACGCTCAGTTGCCCAAGGTAAAAAGGAGCACTTTATTTACAGTTTTCTAGAATTTATAGATTCTCTAAAGTGAGAGTGGATTGGAGGGTGACATCCCTCCTCTGGATCACACTGGCCAGGTGAACAGTCTGTCAGTTTTCTCCTCCTCCAAGAAGGTATGTGAAAAACACATAGTGTTTAGGTAAAAAGTGTGGGAACTCTGACTCCAAGAATGTAAACATCAGAAGGCTTCGAAAAACCGGGGCGACATTGTCCCACTAGGCAGCCATTTTCCTTCCCTGCCTATTACAGCATATTGCACATTGATATGTTCAATTCTTCATGTCACTCTCTCCATCAACAGGAAAATAAACTGAAAATTCATTCCTATCTCACATTTCTGCTTTAATGTATGAAAATCTTTGCTTCTAATTATCTTTTTTTAGCAGACACAAGTATTACACGAAGAACCACTCCATGGCAATTACAGTGCTCATCCTTCACTGAGACTACAGCTTCATCTGAAATTGAGAATAATTCAGATGAATAGTTTATGAACAATATTCTTCAATAAAAAGTCAAAGAAGAGGGAAATTTTACCATATTTTAACTTCAAGCAACCCTAGACAGTTGGAAGGAGAGATATTTAGTAAATATTAATTTTGGTTAATGAAACAGGTTTGTTTTTGTATAACAACCAAACTAATTGTTACAATAAAAGTTTATATTGTATGAGTCTTCAGTAACTGACAATGCTTCCTAAACAATTTAGAAATAGAATTGAAATAATTTGACAAGCTTGGATGTTTTGACTGAAATCTACCCAAATGTAACTATCTTTTTTCAATTAAAGTGTTTGAAAAGTGTAGATTAAGTCTTAGAAAAATGTAGAATTTGAGTTTCATCATTCTTATTACATTTGACATTTACTATGGAAAAGACTAGTCTGATAACCCCTTATGAAAATGAAGTTTGGTTACAGAAAATCAGTAAGTTTCATAAAAAACCTAAGGGAAGGCATTCTCTAGGAAATAGCTGAGTCTGTCTAAATTCTAATTAAAGCTTTTGCATATTCTTGGGGGTTACATGCAGGAACAAATTAACTGAAACTAAAATGAACCCAGCCTGGCATAAAATACATTTTAAAAAGGCCATTTTTCAAAATCACAACTGAAACCAGCTGATGTTAGAATACTTATATTAAAATTGTAAAGTTTAAGCTCTTTTTTTTTAATATTTCACACAAACAACATTTTCTATAGGATGCATAATTCTCCTCCATTTATTACTACCTAAGGTGTGAGTTGTGTTCTTACTTGCTGTGCCACTTTGCTATTCAATTAACTTGTACTCAGTTTCCCCATATTAGAAGCAGCTACGTGTCACAGCATGCCCATAACACTCTGGGTGATAGTGCTGGACCTCAGCTTAGAAGAAATGTACTCAAGAGGTCTCAGTGACAGATTGCAGTTTTTGAAAGTCTGCTGTCTTTAAGCTAAGTAAGTAATAACCATGCAGTCTATGAATTAGAAATGCAGAATTACTCTTGCAATGTAGTACTGTAAGTTAAATTTGGGCTATGGTCCAAGGTTAAGGCCACATTACTATAAACCACTAACAGGAAAAAAATGCAATAAGATTTTTGAACAAAAGTCAAAGATTACATTTTTTTTTTCCCTATTGTATGTTGTCCAATGATGCAGTCATCCAACCATAGAAGGCCACCAGGTTGGTCAGGCTGCATAATACAACCTCAGAAGAAGGAGGTTTTTGTCACATGACCTTAAATAATAGCTGATAAATAATTATTTTATCAGGGTTTTTTTTTTTTTTTTATTTTTACAAATGTTTAGCTGTTTAAATATAAAGTACCATGTTGCACCTGAGCTCATACATATCTATTTTATTGTGGTAAGTTAAAATACCTGTGGCGTTTCTATGCTTTTCTTCTGCCATAATGTTTTTAGGCATTGATCTACATTTTAGACAGTCAACAATAATTACAAAAATGACAACAATTTGTAGCAGTTTTCTGTGTGAAACCACATTGTCTCTCAATCTACTTGAACACTTCAATTGTAAGAAAAGCTTTTCTGGCTTTTTTCATTTATGGATTTTTTTATCCCACATGGTAAGGGGATACCCCTCTGACCAAGGTAGGCAGAATATTACGAATAACAAGTCAGCATGTGTATCCTCGTAGTCTTGGTTTTTGCTTGTTCATGCTCTTAGACTTAGATTTTTCATAAGTATGAAAGCAAATATATATAATACACCATTATTACAGCACTGTTGATTTTATCTTAGGGCCTAATGATGGAAAAACATACCATAGAACTTCCTATGGCATTTTTATGAATTTTTATTTCAAATGAACTTTTCTTGTTATTTGGTTAATTTCCTTCATGCAATCCCAACTGATTTCCATTGTATCTTTACTATATTTTCTGACCTTACTGTCTTACACATGAGAAGAATTCATGTCCTTTTTCCCCAAAACCCAATAAATATTAGATGATTGTCAATACATTCAGAATAACTTGGACTTCCACCCTGTAAGACAATTCAAGGGTGTTCCATATATGCTTTTTTTCAGAACTAAACTCAGATTGAAAAGTCAAATTTGGCTTTGTAAAATTCTTTCTTTTCCATTATCTAATATTAACTGCCAGTGTTTATTATTTGCTTCCTTTTAAAAAAGTATTTTCTAAAAATACTGTTAAAAAGCTGTGAACAGATGGACAGTAATGTAAGTTTGATAAACACTGGTTAGTGAGGATGCATTATTTTGTTTTGTTTACTACATGGAAATTAAAAAAAGGAGGTGCAAGACAAAAAAAATATTGCTTGGTTTGTTTGGTGGCTTTTTGCTTTTTCTCCTCTCAGTTTTAAGTTTTTCAATTCCAAAACCATTACTCCTCTTCTGAAACTCATATAAAATAGCTGGGGTCTATATATATATATATATATATATTCATTTGAGTTTCAATACAATAATTTATTGGTGGACTTTAAAAAGTGATACCAATCTTCAGGCTTTTTCCTTCTATGGGCTATGTCAGCCTTCATACTTTTTCATTTTGTGAGAACAGCTAAAGTGAGTTTATTATTCATCACTTATCACATTTTCTTCAAATTTGAATATGTTGGATTTCCTTAGAAATCTGTTTTAATAAATGGTGCTGTATGTAAGTAGCTTTTAGAGGAACAACTGGGATTTCTTGCACACAATATTGTTAAAAGACTATTTCTTATTAAGCAGTGTACATGTATTTTAATAAGAATCAAGAAGCTCTGACTTTGAAATAGCCTAAGGCACTGAAGTGCTTTGTGACTATTTGGGATGCCAGTAGCTTCACAGACTGAGAAGTGGAACAATTTCTGGTTTCCCCAAGGCATCACTTTCTGAAGAGCTGACCTTCTTCCTAACTTGAAGTCCTGCTTGTTTAGTGTAAAACTACAAAATACAACAGTTATTGCCAAGGTGAAAAGCATTTTAAGTCATATTACCCCCTTGAAAAGAGGTTCAACCCATATAATTATTTGAAAATTACTACCATTGCCTAATATTGATTCTGAACTAAAAGTCAGAAACAATTTAGAGATCTGCTGTCTTACAATCCCTCATATCATTTGCTGTAAAACCCAAAAAGTACCACTATTCTACTCAATGTTAGATACCATCTTGGAGGCCATTTGCACACTTCTAATGCTTTTGCTGCCTGAACATGTGAGAGGTTGAAAATAATAGTTGTTCCAAAGCTGTTATTATAGCCGAAAAGCATCCTTGGTCTCACAAATCTTTTATTCCCGTGTGTTCTCCAGCAAAAAAATAATTGCATTAAAACATGTATGTGAGTCCCTGGGTGTGCATATATAATATAGATGTATGTTTGCTTATATATGTCTGTTATACTATATTATACCTAAAAATTATTTACTAATACATTTCTTATACCATAATGAAGAATATTGAATTTTAATATTTGATCTTCTTTCTGTTGTTATGATTAACTCTCATGGTACCAATTAAAACCATTACAAAATAAACTACATAATTACAATAGTTAACTGTTATATTGGGTATCCGGAACAGTGTGTAAATTATACAAATTAAAGAAAACTGTGTGAACATTTATGTGTATATACAAGCATAGATCTCTGTTTTGCTCTTAGCTTTGTAAGAATCCTTCACTTAATCAAAATTTGTTAGTAATATCAAAAATAATTTTTTCAAAGGTGATCTCAGTTCCACTAATAGTACATCTCTCACAGAAAAGTGTTGAATAAATATCCTTTTGTAGTCTCTTGGAAGAGAAGAGTAAAACCCTAAAGGCTTTTTGGAAGAGTGTCGATGGAAAAAAGGAGAACATGACAGGCATCATCCTTTTTTCCTCAGTGTCAGTGTTTTTATGCCCAAGGAAATGAGGCTATGCCTGGGCCTTGTCTGGAAAGCTAATCACATGGTGACATGTGTGTCATTTCTCGTAGACTAATATTGAGCAGCATTCCTTTTTGAAATTTCTAAGTGAGACAGGTCATGTCAAATCCCATTAATCAAAAATGTCATTTATTGTTGCAAGTATATGATATATAATAGGGAAAAGCCTAAATAAGTTATTTTTATGGAACATAAAAATCTTCACTTTTGAAACTCCTGAGCAAAGAGAGTACACAGCTCTAAGTGCCTGTGTACACCTATGTCCTTTATAAAATAAAAATCGGTGGAATCATCATGAAAAAAGGCAAAGATGATTATTCCATATATAGGCATCAAAGCATGAAGACTCACAGTAAAAATGCCTCACATTTGAAAGCAAAACTAGTTTTTGAGCTTCTAATTTTAAGAAAATTTATTAAATATAAAGAATGGGGGAAATCCATTCACATTTCATTGAGTAATTTTTCATTTTATCTTAAAACATTATCTTAAAACTGGAATTATAACATAGGGTAAAATTCTTATTCTTGTTATTATGATAGGTGATTTAAATAATACATCACCTTTCATGTCATGTTACAGAAAATAAACAAGAATGTAATAAAAAGTAGAGGGGATGTTGATTGATTCCATAGAATCTGATAGAAACAAAATTATAGAATGTTTAGGGATTGGAATAGATCTTAAAGATCACCTAGTCCCGAGGCCACCTTCTACAGGCAGGGACACCTCCCACTAGACCTGATTGCCCAAGGTCTTATCCAACCTGATTTTGAACAGTACCAGGATTGGAGTGTCCACAACCTCTATGGGCAACCAATTCCAAGGTCTAACAACCCTCAAAGTGAAAAATTTCTTCCTAATATTTAAACTAAATTTCCCCTCTTTCAACTTTTTACTTTTAGTACCCATTATTACTTTTTCTATTAATGCCTTTTCTACTCTAAAGTTATAAGATAATGATAAAAAATGATAAAAATGATAAAAGCTGTTGCCATTTATTGAAAGTCCTCCAGGTGCAATTATGGCAGAATGCATGTGTGATGTAGGGCTTCAGTGCTTTTATAAGTTTGCCAAATTAGCATAATTGACAAGCACCCCCAAGTAGAAGTACAGTTAATGAAGTAATTCCTTCTCTTAGTTTTACCCCTGTTGAAGCCTCTGCCGTTGCTTGTAGCCCTACATTGTTTATGTCTAAATACATGGGAAAGTGACATGACCTTGGTTCACTGAAGAAGCAAGATTAGAATAAAATTCCAGGAATGTGTTTGTCTAACAAATTACTGAATTTAGCTAAGAAACTATATAATTATGCAACAATAGTCTACAGAGTTAAAAATATATGAAAAATATATAAAGAAGTAAAAATCTTTTGGTATCACTATCACTACTGTTCTTGATGAAAATCTCTCTCCAGCTCCCCTGTAGGCCTGTAGGCCCCATTCAGATACTGAAAGGTTGCTATGAGAAAGCTTCTTTTACCCAGGTCAAGCAGCCCCAGCTTTGTCAGCCCATCTGCTGAAATGTCCTGCTCCTTCAGATCAGGGGGCTGCCTAGCACAGAGAGAGTGCACCAGGGAGTGCATGTCAGCCAAGCCACTGTCTGGTTTGTTTTCCTAAACTGTATATTCAGTCACTGGATGAGAGCTATATAGAAAAAAAAACCCTGCCTTTTCTTTAAGATTTTTGGCTTTGGACCCTCTGCCTCTTGTCTTTTTTTTTTTCCCTTTTCTTTTTTTTTTTTTTTTTTTTTTTTTTTACATAAAACCATTTTTT
>VWYN01022136.1:65457-92805 GCA_013400075.1 Hippolais icterina
CCGGAAATATTGAAAAAGTTTGGAATATAATTGAGGGGAAAAAAACCATATATGTCCCTCATATTCAGGTACTCAGTTACCCTTTGCTCTGGTTAATACAGCAGTCCCTTCGAAATTCAGGTCCTAAAGTACTTGTATCAAAACTGTCAATGTCTACCAGGTGGACTCACAAAGTCTGTGCCAAGTGATAAGGTAGTGTACAACATCACAATGTTAAACATTTCTGTAGCACATCACTTGATAAATAACTATGACAATAACTTTTAACTGTAGATTCTGGGGTTTCTTTTGTAAAGGTTTTTCAGCATATATAAATAATACTTCATCCCACCTGCCAAACTCTTTTACTTAATGGTGAGAACCTAAGCCTACTTAAAATTACAAAGTTCATGCCTTTCCTCCTTTTTGTTAGCATATATGCTGATCAATAGTACTTTGCAGATACTTAAGAAAGGGCAGGACCATTCCTACCCATTTTTACAATAATTTTA
This sequence comes from Hippolais icterina, assembly GCA_013400075.1. Lineage (NCBI taxonomy): Eukaryota > Metazoa > Chordata > Aves > Passeriformes > Sylviidae > Hippolais > Hippolais icterina. The sequence continues at coordinate 65,949 of VWYN01022136.1, forward strand.
TAAATTTCAGTTTTTGACTAAGCTGGTAGAAGGAAGTAAGGGAGCTGTTCCCTTTGCAGCATCATGAAGTATAAATTATTTTCTGAAAGATGAGCAAGTATTAGTATGCTTCCATGGTTTAACCCCAATGTACACTTATGTCAATATTTTTCTTCCCTGCTTTATGAACAGAAAGAAAATGGAGAATGTTAAGGGAAGGACTACTAATTTTTTCTCTGCTGAAACATCACACTACTAGGTTGCTTTTTTAAATTTAATATTCTAATATATGGTAATAGTTATTGTTTAACCTCTCAAGATTATGTAAGGGAGCAAGGAGTATGAGTCATACGTAACTACACAAGTGGAAAAAAAAAAGACAAAGGATAGAGAAACAAAGGACATGGTGAATAATGAAGACTGAAATGTGTTCATTGAAATCAATATGACCACATATACCTTAAAGGATGAGAGCCTGTATCAATGTCTTCCTTTAAGAAAGCTAACTTGATCAAAGCATTGGAGTGATGAGGGTTAAATTTTATACAAATTATATATATACAAATTACTACCTACCCCACCTGAGATTGTTTTCTGAAATTAGTTTAAGTACAACTTATACAATGTAAAGACATTTCCCTGCTGGTGCAGACTTATACCTAAGGACTGAAAACTAACAAGAGCAATCCATAGTAATATATGTACATCTTTTTATCTTGGTAAAAACAGATGAATTTACCAGCTAGTTTCAAGTGGTACAGAAAATTATGCATTTCAAAGAAAATGTCTATTAGCCAGAGGAAAAAATAAAAAATGAGAGAAAAAAAAAAAGATAAGAGTGACTATTTTAGATATAATGAGGATTTATATCTGGAAGTACTGTTGTCACTGATATTAATCTTTTCATTAACTTATTTAGCATGAATTCATAATCTAGCTGACATTTTAAGTAAGGTCTCCACTGTGTCTGAAATTATCAGTTTGTTCTGCATGGCAAAACTATTTACTCTTGTTATGTTAAAATGAATCACATTAAGAGAATCTGACTTCAGCTGGCAGTTAATTGAGATCAGGGATATGACACTGGTAGTCATTTTACAAATGAGTTCCCTGTTTGCATTCAGTTCTGACTCTCAGCTCCTAGCAACTGTCAGGTCTTTGTTAATAGATCCTTATCAGTGTGTAGCAGTGCGTTTTCTGGGTTTTACTTATTATTAACATTAATTTGTTCTGTAATAGTTTCTCCCAAGTCCCCCCCCTGTATTCCTCCCCATTTGGTCCCTGCCTTTGTTCTCCTCAGGGCTGCCAGTCTCCGGGAAGCCCCTCCTCACATTCCAGAGTGTTCAGAGAGACTCGGTCCCTGATTGGAACAGGCTGGGAATCCCCCACCCCTTGTTTCCTATTCGCTGTCTGTGTGCCCTCCCCACTCCCCTGATTGGGTTTCCCTCTTGTGTCCACCCCCTTCTCCTGTTCCCTGTATAAGCAACTCCACGCTTCTCTCTCCCTCCCTCTGGCCTGGTAGCTGCCTGTGCCATGTGCGAGTACCAATAAACTTCATCTACCACGAGGCCTCCTTCTGAAATCCTTCGTCGATAGCCTCACCAACATCTCTCGTGCAGCTCCTGAGCTCATCAGAGGTAGTAGCTGACCCAGCCTGCTACTGCCTAAATGGACTTGAAATAATTCCCAGCACGGGCAGCTAAGATTAGCTGGAAACCATCTCCAGCAAGCATCAGGGAATTATTACATCTTTTACTATGCTTACTAGTGGCCTTATTGTATTATGAACTATTTTTGAAAATCAGGATACATATTGTTAAGATTGCATTTGACCTGAGATAAAGCAATAAGATTTTAATAGTGTTTTAACATTAAAACAAAACATAGCTTGCATTTGATTATGTAGCAAGTAGTATTTTGTTGCCAGACTGATTCATAAGAAAGCCACTTGTCTTTTAAAAACCGTGTGAGTAAAACATTCCAGCAGAAATTGCAGCTCACGGAGATCCATGCAGTCATTCCTGCTAACAGAAAGCTCTTATGTATTACTTTCTGATAACAACAAGCTTAGTCACCTTGACCAATCTAGAAGGAAAAGACACACAACCCATCTAACAATGGGACTAGAAGATTGTTGTAGGTCCCTTCCAAGTATTATTCCATTCTTTCTATTCTATTCTATTCTATTCTATTCTATTCTATTCTATTCTAATGTTTCATTATGTGCACATTAATTACGTAGTGTAATAATAATAATATATATTAATAATAATATATATTATTATATATTCCTTCTTAGTAGACTATATGGATCTGCAAGGGAAAAATTTAACAATAAATGCCACCAATACTACAGACCAAGGAATCATGGAAGATCACATTAGTAACTCAAAATCTTTCCTTATATAGTGTATAGATAAATTTAAGGACACTGATACTTGCATTCATAACCTTATCTTTTATGCAGTATGATATGCAGGAATTAAAAATTTGACTGATTATGGTTTCTCTTTAATAAGCAATGTTTAAAAATGTTGAATTATCCATTTCAGTTCAAAAAATAGCTTTAGAACAGTGTTTGCTCATGAAATAGCCCAATTCTTTCTAAAATCAGCTGCTTGTGTTGAATTAATTTAAAGAGTTAAGAACCACTCTGGATATTCTGTCATTAGTTGTGGATGGTTCAGCTCAATTACTTTCTGCCTCTTAAAATGCAACATTCTCTAAGTATCTTAGAGTACTGAAAACTTGCAGCCACTTGCAGAGCACACATCCTCCTTTCTGACTTCACCTCCACTACTAACTGCTATGTAAGACAGTTATACCGTAACTGTTACAGCACAGTGGATGTTTTCTTGAAACTTTCTACACAATTTTGTAATATATTGCTTCATGGTAGTGCAAGCTAATGGCATATTTAGATACACTTCTGTTACCCTGTGTAGCCTTACATTCAGTCTGTCATTGTAATGAAATTCTGTACTCAACCTGATGTAGTCCTGGGGTAATATTACACATTAAAAATATATATATATATTGGATAAATCATTGAAATATTAACACTTACCTGACTCAAGCATTCTTCAGATTATTTTAGTGTAGCCGGTCCGTGTTTCAATCTATCATTTCATGTCATGAAATTTCAGGCATAACTCAACAGGAACTATGCAAAAGGATTTTATGTCTCATACTGAAAGCTTTACTGCAAGACTACTAATAAAATCAAATGACAGTTTAGCCAGCTACTACTTATTTTGTCAATCATATATGTTTTCCTATCAAAGTTATATCACTTAGAATTAGATTTTTTGGAAATGAAATTCCTCAGTATTGTAATAAAGCAACATGAAGATATAATGCATGACATAATTCTAAGCAAAATTATGTTGCATTTTCACAATAACACCAAGGAGACTACTATGCAATAACACAGTTAATGTACCAACATTTCAGGACAGAACCTCCTCCCTGCACCTTCACTTTATTTCAGATGTATGATCTGTCTTCATTTCAGTTTGAAAAGTTCTAACAAAGTTATTGCAGTGAGGAAAACCAGAAGTAATGTTAACCATGGACTTGTTTTTGAAATGACAAACAGCTGGTTATAAATCAGCCATATAGTCCATGTGCCTTTATTTTTTTTCTGCACAGTAACAATAACAAAAAGAAAAAAATATGTACTACTGCAAGCATTTATTACTTTTTTATTAGATCCATTTGTTCTTGATTTTCAGATTAAAGTACAAGAGGGTTTTCCTCCATTTTCAGAGCATTAAGCATACCCAGTGTTGCCATTTTCCTTTAAGTAAGCATTTATATCCCCATATAAATGGACTGATTTGGAAATAGAAGCTGAAGCAAATAGATTTATAAATTCTGGTTAATCCTCAGATTAAAGTGGTGCCTAAAATCAGGAAGAATTTTCCTAGGGGTATTCAGAAAGGTAGCTTTTATACAGACATATTTTTAATCACGATATCGTATATTACATATGCATACAGATAGTTTACAACGAAATAAATGTTAATTTTATCTTGGCTGAGTAGAGTAATGAAGTTGGATTTGATCCTAGGAAAGGCTGAGTCCCTACACTTGCCTTTGACCAGAGCAGAAATAGAAAATGCTCAGCAATAGTCCCTCAATATAAAGGATGCTTCAAGATGCTAACACATCTACTAAAATTCCTCCTTCCCCTGCACATCTTTTTCAGATTTTTGGCATATACTATTAATACAAATAAAATTTTATTTAATGCAAAACATTGTATTTTTCCGAGGAAATGCAAAAACATAAAATGTTTTTTGTTTACCTGTCTGTTTGGAAAGTTAGAATGTGAAAAACATTTAAACAGTATTTAATTATAAGATTATTTTTTAATGAACTTCAGAACATGACTGTTTCATTAAGTTCAGAGTAAAGGAAAGAAAACTAAATTACGAATTGTGCTTATTTTTCCATTAAAAAGAAACACATTTAGTTGTTAAATTACTACAGAAGTCATCACTGTGTATAACATGAAAATACTATTGAGCCTAAGGATTTTGTGCTAGTATTGTGGTTTGACACTGGCCAAAGCCAGGCACTCACAAAAACTTTTCACTCATTCTCCTCTGCGATTGTTGTGCAGAGAAAGGGGAAAAAATGAAGTTGAGATGAGGATTATGAGAAAAATAAGAGCAAAACATGTTTAAACTTACACAGTATAAGGAAAATTTATTGTTAACAGATTCAGAGGAGGATAATGAGGAATAAAATAAGCCTTTGAAACATTTTTTTCTCTCCCAGCCCCTCTCTCCTTCTCACTGACAGCACAGGGAGACAGGGCACAAGGGTTTTGGTCAGTTTCTCACTTGAAAAATCTTTCTTCAGTTCACTTAGGGAGAGAAGTCTCTTCTGCTTTGTCGTGGGGTCCTTCTCACGGGAGACATTTCTCTGTGAAATTTTCTAGTGCGGTTCTAATTTTCATGAGTAGCAGTCCTGATTGACCTGCTGCAACATGAGTTGCCTCCCACAGGCAAACAGCCTTCCCAAAACTGTTTTACATGAGTCATTAGTTCATGGGGTGCAGTCTTTTAAGGATGAGTTGTTCTAGTTTGGAAGCAAGGGTCCTCTTTCTCTATCTCTGGAAGCAGGGTCTTCTTTCTCTGTTTGGGTGTCCCTCTATAGCTTTTTTAGCATTTACTCACTCCAGCGTGAGCACCTTTTCCCACAGGCTGTAAGGGGCTTTTTGCGTCCCCTTACGCACCTCATAAATTACAGAGAAACTATTTGTTTTATTACAGTTTTCACCATAGCATGCAGATGAATCTCAGCTCCAATGCCTGGAGCACTTTTCCCCCCTCCTTTCACTGGCTTTAGTGTCACCATGTTGTCTCTTTCCACATGTCTTCACTTCCTCTTTTTTATCCAAGTAAATGGAAAAAACTCTGCTGGTCATAGATGTCACTGCAAATAAATTCCACCAGTTCAAAGATTTCCGCAGGGCTTCACAGCACTGAGGATTTGATTTTGTCAGGCCTCCATGTTGGAGGATTGCTCGCCATGCCCCTTGCCGCCAGTCGTGTGGTTCCCACCGTGGCGCTGTCTCCATTCAATGCCTTTTTCATGCAGGGCACCAAAAAAAGAGAAGCCATTGCCACTGCCTCTGCCCTTCTGCTTACAGCACTGCTGGTTAAAAACAGCTGAGCAGGAAAAGTTCACTGTGAGCCATGCAGAGATATTGACAACCACATGGCCCCAAGTGGCCCCCTCCTCACCCCTGGAAGAAAAACTGTGCTTCCTTTTTTTCTTCTTAAATATGCCATCACAGAGGTGTTAACTCCTCTGATTGAGCCAGAAACATGTCCATCATCAGAGCCTTCAGAGATTGGCTCTGCTAGACACAATAGAAACTTTGAACAGCTTCTCTCAGAAGCTGCCCCTGTGGATTCCCCTCCCACAAAAAAAAGAAAAAAGCCAGGCTGTGTTAAACCAACACAAATAATAATATTTTTTCTGTTATATATTATGCAGTACAACTCAGAATCATCTGCAAGTATCTTGAAACTAGTTTTCATCCTCTGTTATGGAAGAACAAAGTATCACTCACTGAAAATAATCAACCAAATGTAGAAACTTTGCAGTTTAAAGAAATCATAGAATCCTAATTAATTGTGGTTTGCCTCCACATCTATTGCATAGCAATCTAATTGTCAGAATATTTACCCAGAAAGTTGTGTTTAGCTTTCAATTTGACAGGAATTATCTATCCACTGAGCAGAACTGGGTTCTATTCACCAGAATGCATGCACGTGTTATTAAAACCAATTGGATAGAAACAAAAAAATAAAACCAATATTGAATTCCTAAATGTGAGATTATCCCCAGGCTAGGCTGAGATTGTGCAAAAATCAGCTACTGTGTGTAGTATAGTGACAGAATCAAAATAGAAGGCAGATACTCATTCACCTTTCTCACAGAAAGCCAGAATAATATCACTTATAATATCAAGGGAAAAAATTACAAATTTTAACAAAAAATAAGTTATTTATACTGTCATTCATAGCTAAAGTAAAAAGATCCTCTAATCCAAACCCAAAGCCTAATGAACAAGCAAACAAAAAACCAAAAACCCCACCAAAATTCTAAACAATTATCTTCCTGAGATTGGGACTTACTGTAAGCACTTATTATGAGGGTTGATAATTCTGCTTTTCAAGACTTTGCTCAGAAGATAAATTTCTGCCATAGTCTTAAAATATGAAATTATATATCATATTTAATTCTGACATATAAAACACATGCCCATAATATCAGAATTAACAAAAAGCAGGTAAGCTAAAGCAATATGGCAGATATCTATCAAATTTGTAAATAGGACAATCACACACATTTGTTGTCTAAATAAGAAAAAACATTTTCAAAGACTATGTGAAGGATATAACATTGTCTGTGGCGTTTATTATTTACAATTTGATTCTTGGATATGCATAAAAGACAACTTTATTTGAAAAAAAAAAGAATTCCTAAAGTCCCCTGGATAGCTATCCTACCAAAAATCATTTATAAACTCTGAATGTATATAATAAAAATAATGAATGCAACAATTGATTTGGTTTAAAAATAGATTGACTTTTTTTGAAACAGTGACAAAACGCAACCCTCATTTGAATAGCTTCTAGCATCTGGTATTTGTTCCTTATGCTAATTACAATTGTACCAGTACAGAAGAATAACTAAAAGAACTTTAGTGCTGTGATCTTATCAATGTTGGTTGTATTTTTCTATTGTAGCAAATAGAAAAGGATCTGTTCTGTTTAACACACAAACACAGATATTCTTATAGCCAGAAATATCTTTTAGTGAGGTAATTAGGTAGATTCAGGAGCTTCTAAAAACATATGGCAACTTATACCAGCCAATGATCTCTCAAGTAGTCTGCCAAATTATATATGTCTTTAAAATAAAAAATTATTACTTTAATTCATGTGTCTGTGTCTGCACTGATGACTAAGGTTAACCATATAATCTTCTTTTATCTTATGCTTACCAAGTGTTAGCCTCAAAAATACTTTAGCTGACCCTACAGTTAGATGGTTATTTTCTTCTCTTTAAAATTCTGTTAAAATGGTAGGAATCAAGTCAAAACTGTTCTATGCAGTCTTGCCCTTTTTAAGCAGCAGCCATATGCTGTATATAACCTGAGGAGGTGGTCAGCAAGAATCCCACAGCTTCCTGCACCTAATTTTCTAACTCATTCTCTATTACCCTTGAGACAGTTCTTGAGAACCCTGTTATCTTTCCTATGTTTAGATATCAGCACATAGATGTTCTCACGTGTCCTTGGTGTATATGCTCCCACAATGCCAATGAATACTAGGGTCCATTAAAGTTATTTATTCATATGTATGTAGTGCCATCCAAGATATGCCATGAAATCCACTTCTCTGGACACTGCTGTAGAAGAACATTATTATCCTGTATGCCTATTGTATCATTTGCAAGATGTATCAGAGTCTTGGATACTCCAGGGAAGTGATGCTGGACATCTATCTTCAGGGAGCAGAATTGTTCTGCTCATCAACACAGAAAATGAAGCTGGGAGACACTGCATCTTTGTATCAGAAATTGTAAGTGAATTAAAAATCAGATTTGTTAGAATGAAAATATGAACCACAGAAATTGTTTCTTTTGGAAAGGAATTCCTCCTTGAAACATAAGAAAACTCAGACTTCTAATAAAGTCTGCTTTAAAATGATAACTCTAAGCTTCAGTAATTATGAAAAGGAATTAAACTCTGGTTTAGTGTGAGGGTTTTTTTTCCATCCAGTAGACCCAGTTCTCAGATCATTATAGTGTTTATACTGTTGCCAAACCAAGAGGAACTGTTTCTTATTCACACTAGGAATTTTTATTTTTTATAAATATGCAATGACTGAACACTTCACAAAATATTTTGTAAATTAATGAGATTCCAGACAATAAATCTTATTTGCAAACTGATTTATCTGATTAAAGGTAAGTAAATGATGTTCTACATGTTCATTTGCAGCTGCGGTGGGTTGATCTCAACCAGTAGCCAAATACTCATCCTGCCATTCACTCATATCCTTCTACCAGGGGATGGAGCAAAAAATGACAGTCACAAAGATACTTGGTTCAAGATAAAGAAAGTTTAATAAGAAAAGCAAAATCTACTTTTGGAAGAAAAACAAAATAAGAAATTCTTTTGCTACTTTCTACTGGTAGGAAGATATCTAGCTCCTTAACTCAGCAGATGGATGTGTTACCTGGGAAGACAAACACCATGACCACAAATACTCACCTCCTTCTTATCCTGAACTGAGCATAACATCACACAGTGTGGGCCACCCCATTGTTCAGTTTGGGTCAGCTGTCTTGGCTTTTTCCACTCCCAGCCTCTTGCCCAGCCCCAGCCTTCTAAGAGGATGTAATGAAAGGGGACCAGAGGTAAGAGTGATCCTGAAATAAGTTATTGTATAATAAAATTTATTAATTATTTATTTCAATTTATTTTAGTAGTTTCATCTTTTCATATAGACAGTTGAAAATCTTATGGGCTATAAATAACTACCTCTCTTTCAGTCTTGTAAGTTAGTGGAAGAAAGATTGCTGTTGCTTCTAGCTTTTAATAAATGGTTTAAATCCTGAAACTGTAGCAGACTAAACAGTAAAAGTAAGAAAATAAGAGAGGTAAAGAGAATCTCAGGTAGCTACTTTAATATTCAACACAAAGGCAACTTGAACTGTGTTTGTTTGAATCTCTATCCCCAGAAGAGAAATTGAAGATAATAACAGATTATGTTTTATTTTCTACACAACTTAGAAAAAGTAGGAAAGCATTAGCATAAAATCTTCCTAAGCCTTTACTTGCCAATCTTTCTCTTCATCTTTTATCTTGAAACATTTAACTGTCTACAACAGACATAACCCCTTACTATATATCTGCCAGCAGTGAAAGCTTTCCTGGACTCTGCTAGATCTATTACAAGCCTATGCTGCTGCTAGTATCCATTCCTGAATGTAGGTTAAAACTTGCTCACTTGCTCACTTGAGCTATTTTCATCCAAATCGTGTCTTGGTTCACTTGTCTTGGCTTACCACTGTCACATTCACCTCACATTTGGCAGAATGAGCGTACGTTTCCAGTGATCACATGCCTTTGCTCCCACTTATAAGACTCCCTTCTGATATTCCTGCACCTAGTTTTTCTGCTGAGGAGAACACAGAAGATGTAGACATGTAGAACACAGAAACATGTAGAAGTAAAGCATTTTTGTGCATATGAACTTCAGGCAAGTCCGTGGTAAGGTAAGCCTGGTTTTGGGGTTATATTCTGAGAACAGAACCAAAGTTTGTGCTAGTCTTGCTTCATCTCTAAATTTCAGGTGATAACATCTCAACTTAGTAAATAAGTTGATGCATTGAAGTCTTTTGAATAGGCATGGTTGTTTTGTGGACTGGAGTGCAAAATGAAGCCTTGAGTTGACATGGTACAGTAGACATAACTGTCTGAACTACAAATCTAAAACTATATATCTCTTTTTACCTCTATATCCAACCCCCAAGGCTTTAGCTAGCTCAGTTTCCCAGGGCTTTTAGAGATATATGTTTCATAGAGACAGAATAAAGATATCAAAAAGGGTGGCTGTCACCCCTCACCTTCAGTCCATGCTTTATTCTCCCACGTGGTGTTCCAGGAGCGGAGGGCGAAGGGCAAGAGGGGCAAGAGAGACGAGAGGGGCAAGAGAGCGAGACAGGAAAGACAGGGGTCTTTTCTAATCTCTGGCCAAGGAGGATATTGGCCTTCAGCCAATAGGGTCAGAAGTAGATAAGATAGGGAAAAAGGGTTTAACTATATGGCACAGACTTCAGGGGGACTCTGAGGGGAAAAACCATTTCTCAGTGGAATACAACACAAATCAAATAGAATTAAACTATTTTCACTTACTCCAACAGGTTTTTAAACATAATCAGTTATTCCTGTAGCTCTACAAGAAGAGATGATACTTTTCTATGTTTACTATGAAAGACAGAATACCCCATTCAGAACCTCTACTCAGGGTAATTAAGTTTCTTCCATAAAACAGATGGTCTTCTTAGTATTTTATGAACAGTTTAGAAAAACTTTACACAAAACGTTACACAATAATGAACAATTGTCCAGACATAAGTGGTGCTAGCTACATACATGTATGACACTAAGAATGTCTTCTCTATGAAAAGGAGAGTTGATTGTGCTCTCCACATGAGTCGCTTCTGCCTTTTCTTATTGTGTTAGTATGAATAATGTAAAGAATCTGTCAGAATTATTTACGTGCTCACCAGAACAATCTGACTGTAGCTAACTATCTTGTGCCTCATTTCTTCTATTCAAAGAGAGGATGAGAGATAGGTATAGAGAGAAACTACAGAGATTTCTCTGAAGCAGAACTGAGAAGTGTAGCTGCTAACATTTTCCCTTTATATTTGATGGCCTACAAAAAAGATACAGCTCCTAAGTAGCAAGCTGTGTGTATATTTGCTATAAAAATATTAGATTAACTTTCTGGAACCTTGAATAGCTTTAACCAGTCTCCCCTTCCAGGTCCTTGCTAGGTTTTCTAAATAATTTTTTTCCTTTGCTCATTTGTTAGACCTAAGAGCAGGAATGTGTTGTCACTGAATAATCATTAAAATAATGATTCTTTTATTTGTGGTGTCATTCTACTACAAAAATAGAGCAGGTAGAATAACAGCTACATAGCAATATGAATGGCAAGTAAATACTTTCAACCTGCTGTGACCAATAAATGAATGTCTACAATAGAAGGTGGCTCTGAGAAGGAAAGATAAACTTAACACAGAGCTGACCAGAAGATGGTCTTTTTTCTAGATAAATGGTTTCACCAGAGGAGTGGATCAACTAGCTGCATGAGATGACCAAATCAAGCAGTTATATTAACTAAATGAATCAACACGTTTTGTAACTGTTTGTCCCGAGTTTATCAGAAGACTGCAAATATATTCCTGAATTAATGAGACCAGTACGGAAAGGTAGATTAATTTCTTAGCAACTCAAATTGCAATAAGTGGACAATGATCAAAGGGAATGTCAAAGAAAGCTGTTGTGATTTAGCCCCACCCACAGCCACTCACTCCCCTCTGTGTCAAGATGGGGGGAGAACCAGAAAAGTGAGAAAACTCATGGGTTGAAATAAGGACAGTTCCATAGGTAAAGTAGAAGCCAAAAGCAAAGCAAAGAATTCATTCACTGCTTCCCATGGCAAGCAGGTGTTCAGCAATCTGTGGGAAAGAGGACTCCATCACATGTAACAAGGACTTGGGAAGACAAATGCCATCACTCTGAATGTCTTCTACTTCTTTCCCCAGCTTCAAATGCTAAGCATGATGCCGTGCAGAATGGATGCCCGTTGCATTCAGGGGTGGGGGTGGTGTGACCGAAAAGACCTTGATTCTGTGTAAGAGTCAATCACTCCTCAGCAATAACAAAAATACTTCCGTGTTATCAACACTGTTTCTAGTACAAATCCAAACAATACCTCCATACAAGTTACTATGAAGAAAATTACCTAGGCCAAAATCAGCACAAGAGCAATAGGACTAAGTTCGTTTCAACTCACATATTCCTTCCTGACAATCAAGCTGCTCAGCCTTGTGACAGTGAGTATGCAACAGACAGCATATGGTGGATTTCATATTTGTATTCCAATTCAGCTGTATATTTCCATTCCTGTACTACATTAAATGTAATTCGTACTTGCATTGTGGTACAAGTACTTTGCTGTATCACTCATGTAAATCCAAGATCTGTATAGCATGAGCTAACCTCAGGAAGGCAAACTTGGTATTAAACACTGTCTTATACTTGGTAATCTTACTCTCATCAGATCATAGGATCATAAGTTTTTGGAATGGATCTTAAAGATCATCTAGTTCCAACCCTCCTAACCATGGGCAGGTACACCTCCCACTAAGCCTTATCCAACCTGGCTTTAAACACTGCCATGGCTGAAGCACCCACAACTTCTCTGGGAACATTTTCCAGTGTCTTACCTCAGTCACTAAAAAATTTCTTCATAATAACTAACTTGAATTTCCTTTCTTTCAATTTGTACCCATTACTCACTGCTCTATCATTACATTTCCTGACAAATACTTAACAGTTCCCAACAAATATCTAGAAGAACCTGCTCACATGATATAAACTCTTGACACTTGCTTGTTTTAGATACCTACCAGTTTTTAAATGATACCTACTACTGTCAGCTCCAAGTTAACAAAAAAGAGCACTGATTCTGAGCAGCAAAGAACAGATAATACCTGGATAGTATGAAATTAACTGCAGTCATGGATTACATCAGTTGTAAAAGAAAAAAAAAAAAACCACTGGATTCTATCTTTGCCATACTTCTATCAATATCTAATTCTGTAATTGAAAAATCTGATCAATTTTAAATATTTGCAATCCAAATAATAAAATGCAGTGATATATTATTCATAGTAGTAGGATTAATAATCAATATGATGTACAACTGATTATATAAATATTAAGAAATCTTTAGGTTTACAGCATTAGTATCATAGATGCCCTTAGAATTCAACTACCTACAAAATTTAGTATTTACCTTCTTATGTGTCAAACGTTATTTGTAATTCTTTGAATTAGCCAGGTAAAAATCAATACTAAATGCAACATGACTACATCTGCAAAAAAAAAAGCTGAATCCTCAGTTGAACCTTACTACAAAAGCTTTACAGTAGAATATTTCTTTGTTTTATGACTTAACAGTGTGAGCATGGACTGCCATCAGTAAAATTTTCTTAACTACTTTGTAATACTTATTTTCCTATATGTTTCTGTTCCCCTAAACTTCTATATTCAGCTGATTAAAAAGGACACTAAAAGAAATTAATGGGGATAACATGAGAAATCTCTTTGTCTTAATAAATAAACACCCTCACTACTGAAGCTGACCTCTTCAGTACTGAGTATATTGAGTCTGATTTGGCATACTTCGTAGACGGAAGAGAAAGTACTGAGTCATTAAAAACCAATATGATCACGGACAAAGACCCTTTAACCAATTAAAGTTAGAAAGTGGTATGTTTGTTCACCATTGGCCCGCACAGAAGTCATCTCCGAAAGGCATGACTGCCCTGAAAAAGGCTCTTTGGCCTCTATTTATTTTCCAGGATCTTACATAGAATACATATGTATAACCCCAGCACCTCCCACCCCCATTCGGTATTAAAATGAGGCTGTTAGTCTCTTGAATTGGGTTGGTGGTCTCAAATTGGGTCAGTGGTCTCAAAGGATGAAGTCAGGAGAGTCTTCATCAGGTCTGTGTGACCCTCTGGCACAACCCAAGGTCCCCTGCTTCATGATTGATTGATATAAAGTCCAGATGCTGGCCGTTGTTCTTACTGTTTTCAATCTGTTCTTATAATTCAATGTTCATTTACTCCATTTTTTTCTATAAACATGCTCATAATATAACAATTAGCTCTATCTTAGGCCTCTAATAATCATTAATCTACCATTTACTTATCTAACTTGTACCCTGATCAATAAGAATCACTTCTATCCCTTAGCTAAAATCTTATCTCTTTAAAATCATGATTCAGTACAGTTTTTCTTTATGATCTGCCTAGGTGTTTGTGGCCTGCATTAATATATTTCCCAGTTTTTACTATTTTTAAGGGATCTTTACTGCAGTTAATTGGCTATTTGGAAACAATGAGATCAATTCAAATTGCACTGGCAGATGAAGCGAGGATTGAGAACTGGGCGTCTAAGCTCAGCAGATAATTCAGACCACCTACTGTTCATATCTGCCAAATCCTTGAGGAGCAGAAGCCTCAAACTGAGCTGTCAGCACCTAAAACTTCTTTGCAATTCTTAAATGAGTTAACAATTCACTCCCTTCCACAGAAGACCCCAAGAGACAAAGTTCATTTGGTGTGTACAGACAGTACACTGACAGGTAAACATTGAATTTAGACCAATATTCAGTTTAAACTATCTATTCATTGGAAAGAAATGTGTAGACATACCCCAGAGATTTCTCACTACTAGCATCTGACTCTACTGCCCTAATACTGTTCACCCTGACTCAGAGATGGATGGTGCCATGGAGTTATATACACACTCGAAAGTAAAATGTTCTCTCTCTCTATGTATTCTTCTGTGATGCTATTTAAAACATTGCCAAGTGATTCTAATTCACTTTTCTCTGCGATAAAAAGACCAGATCAATTCTAATATATCTCTGCGTGCTGTGGACAGTCATGCTGCAAACCATCATTATACATATGTATGCACACATGCTAAGTTATAGCATAGAAAAGTCTCTAAATATTCAATCTGCCCCAACATTTAACATTTTTAATAATCCTCCTTGATTATGTTTCTTGCACATCCCAGCTACAGTTCCTATACTTGCTTCTGCTCCACAGTATTTCACTTATCTGACAGATATTTTTATTTAGAACGGATAGGAATTTTAACATCCCCTAATTCTGTACTTTCATGGTATTTGATTAAAGGCTGGACTTCAAGATCTTGTTGGTCTGTTCCAACAGATTCTGATTCTTGAAAAAATCATGTCTGGAATTTAAACTAATGCTTTTCTCCTTTTTAAAACATGAGCCTTTTCAAGGCTTTGACCAATTTCCTTTGTCTATCTCTGTATTTTAATATAAAAGAATTTGGCCCATTTTGCTTTACCTACAGCTTTTTATTTGGATTTCCAATTATTCAGCTGCATATATATATATATATATGTTGCCCTGTTTAATGTCACTTCCATTTACTTCAAAAATGTTTACATATTTTGTTATTATTATTTCCACTGTTTTTTTAGATATTTTACCAGATCATGTTAAAAAGAGTGACTTTGACAATCTCCTCTATTTTTTCTCTACAATATGCTTTAAGCATTATTTTTATCTATTGAGATTTCTATTACTCAGTATTTCTATCACCTGTATGAGATATAGATGATGCCTGCCTCTCTGAATCCCACAGAAAACTTTACCTCATCCTTCAGTTCAATTTTTCCTATGCTTCTTATAATCAAATTGCCATCTGAGCCTATAAAAATCTTATTAATATTTCCTATCATTCCAAGGGCTGGTTAACTGCAGCAACCATTTGGCTATAGGTTAATCACAGCCTACTACACAGTTTTCTCTTCTGTTGCATCTTCTTGCAACAGGACCCAGTTACCTCTCATTTCTTACAAAAGCAAAAACAATTCCACACAAAACAATCTTTTAATAAGCCTCTAAAAAATTATCAAAACAAACCATCAAAATCTCTCTCTTTTTTTTTCTATTTTCCAGTGCACAGAATTTTCTAGTAACACCAGAGTTAAAGCATACAAAAAGCATGGACTGAAGTGCTCCACAGCATCTTGTCTTTGCTTGAGGGGATAGCTCTGATAACACCTATCCTGGAAAACTTTTTCTCAGTGCCTGCTTATCTCTAATGGCTTTAGGTCCAGATCAACATGGGAAAAATGTCCTCAACACCATCAAGGAGGGATTCTGAAGGGGAAATGATGGACTGTCCTCAAATCCTCCTCGTAAAAATAATGTCTGTGTTCTAAGTAAAGCAAGAATATACTGGAAGGTGAATAAGCAGGAGTGTTAAAGGGGGATGTTAAAGGGGGATGCCTTTAGTATTTAGTATCCTGGTTTTGTTCTGCCATTGAACTGACACTTAAACATCATCTCATCTATACATAGTGCTTATATGGAGTCTGCGACATGTAATAGGATGAGAATTGTCAACGAACTTGTAAAACTTGCCATCATGATTCAGAATCTGGTAAAGAGACATAAATTCAGTTGCCTAAGCATATGTATTTGTAACAACAAACTGTATTTATGCTGCCTGATGGTATCTGAAACATCCTCACAGAGCTAGTAGATAAGAAATGAAGAAACTTACGAAGTCTCTGGACCACAGGCTGGAGTCCAAGCAGTTATTATAGTATCTCAAATGATAAGCAGATTTTAGCAGCTGCATACAGCCTAGAATTTAACCCAAACACATGTATTTTTAGAAAAGTAGCTTTTAACACCAGAAGACCAATTTTTGTCTCTGATTTTAATGTTCTTCAGAATGCAAATGAAAGAACCTCAGCTAAGAAATATTACTTTTGTTTTTGTAAACAGAATGTCCTTTAAAATCATGTCTAACTTTGACTAAAAAGGCTGAAACTATAAGAATACATCACATCCCTAGATCGGTTAAACAAAGATTTATTACCTCCATGATAAAAGCCTACTCTTGTCCAGTTCAGCATCTATCAAATCTCATTAGGCCTATTTCTGTCAATTTAAAGGAGTACTTGCCAACAAAAAGACCCAAATCAACAAACCTGCAACATATTTATTTCTAAGCCATCTTCAAAGTTCAAATATCCATGTGTAAAAGAGAGTGTGATTTTATTTTACCACTAGAAAATTGCAGGACTGTCAGTATCTTGAAGGAAAACACTTTCCATAGTGCTTAGCCATATTTCCAAAACTATCATCCGTCACTGTCTTATAGACAAGATTGGACATTAGGATCATCATTGGACATATATTTAGGACAAATAAAATTTGAGCATTTCATTAACTAATTGGAATAAAAAGCAGTTCATAAAATGAAACAAAATATCTGTTCACTAAAACAATAGTCTTCATAAACATTCTTCACATTACTCCCTTGGGAGCAAAAAATTAAATAAAATTTTAAAAAGTCACCAAAACCCAATCAATCAAGAAACCCAAAACAACCAAACCAAACAACTCAAAAAAAAAAAAAAAAAAAAGATATTAACAAGTTTCCATTAATTTTTAGTATTTGATGTGCAAAGGAATGAGGGCCAAAATAAAAAGGACAAAATTAATGCAGCAATTGAAACACTAATACCACAAGTTTGCCTTGGAGCCCTTGGGATCTAATTAATGCTTAATTGTGTTGCATAAGAAATCAACAGGGCTTTCCAAGGTGATAAAGACTAGAGCTATCCAGTATTATATTTTTATTCATTTTGCTGGAACCACATTCAGATGCATTATCATGTTAGGTGTTTTTCATTTATTAGAACAAAAGCAATCTGTAACAAATAACGGACAGTTTAGGAATACAGAGGGAAAAACAGATGGAGAAAGACTGATACATGGATACTGGGACTGAAAATACAAAAAAAAATTAATTACAGTTAAATTGGACTGAACAGTCTCAGAATAGACACACATACTTCATTTAACATCACAGAATCACACAGAGTGGTTGGGATTGGAAGGGACCTGTGGTCACCATCTAGAGCAATCCCCTGCTAAAGCAGGTTCACCTAGAGCAAACTGCACAGGATTGTGTCCGGGTGGCTTTTGAGTATCTCCAGAGAAGGAGACTCCACATCATCTCTGGGCAGCCTGTTCCCAGTGCTCGGTCACCCTCAAACTAAAGAGGTTTTTCCTCATGGTCAGATGGAACTTCCTGTGTTTCAGTTTTCACTAGTTGCCCTGCATCCTGTCACTGGGCACCTCTGAAAAGAGCCTGGTCCCATCCTCTCTATCCCATCTTTAAGATATTTGTATGCATTGAATAAGTTCTCTGCACACTCAACTCTTCTTCAGCATAAACAAGCTGAGCTCTCTCATTCACATTTCACAAGCTAAATCATTGTTTGCTGGCAATGCAATAAGAGATGGGCTAAGAAGTATTTTGTTTGAAATTTTAAAGTAAAAAGGAACATTCTTTTAATTTTGGTTATTCTCTGGTTGAAGATAACCATACAGAAAAGCAGAAAATAAATACAGATGACAGAAAAATCCAAGATGTATTTTTATGTTTAAAAAGAAAAAAATAATGCTGCTTTCACATGCAGACATTTTGAAAATATTGTGGAGACACCAGTGGGCTCTCAAGATGATTAATCTGTCCATTCTCTTGTGCTTATTTACTGGATTTAAATGCATAATTTTCTTTAAATATCTAAAATTGCAAGGTAACTACATGGTTTTGTGATGGTGCCTAACAGGATATAACCCACTATAAAACAAGTATAAAGCTAAAATGTTTACAGAGATCAGCATATATAACTGTTTTATTTCAGAGGAATATAAATTATGAGTATTTATCTGAGTTTGTTCCTTAATACTTTAACTTAATAAACACTGACTTCACATTTCCTTAAAAGCAGCATTAGAATTGTGTAAAATATAAAATTATAGCCTAGATTATCATTTCTATCAAAGATGTTGAACAACAGCATTTGTAGGTATGTATTGAAATTAACTAGTTTGGAATGAGCAAAATATAACAAGCCTACTTCTGTGTTGTTTTAGTAGTTTCTTGATAAAACATGACAAAATATGTAATATATTCAAAAAAGTTTTAATACGACAGGATCTGTGAAATATCTCTGATTCTCACATTATGTTCAGTTCTTTGGGATTTTCATATAAGAATTGAGGAACTTGCTTTTCCTGTCATCATTTAGTTAGAAGCCTCTAGTAGAAAAAAGGAAAACAGAACCAAATTGTCACATTCTCTGGTTTTCTATGAGGCAAAGATCAACTGGAGTTCACATTTTAACAAGGAGCAGGACAGACTATTGATCTGCTCTACAGGAAGCAGAGTAGATAAGTGACTGAAGCCATGGTGGAGCAGTGAGGATCACTCCATGAATGAGCCCAAACAATTTCGATGTATTTTTCTCATCTAGTCCTAAATCTTACAGTCCCATTTTCCATGTCACAAGGTCACAACAGTTTTACAAAGGCAACTATCGGACCCTTAACTGCCCGAATTTTTACAATTTTAATTCATCATACTGCCCCTAGATCTGGCAGATCCAATTCTTGATTTTTATCAATAAAAATATAAAAGTTTGCCACAAGTCAGCCTAACCAGGAGTACAGCATTATTTTTAACATGGGATATAATTATGACAATGAGGGATGTGTGAATTTTTTGTTCTAGCATATGTTATTGAATTCTGGAGGACAATAAAGTAATAAATGGTTTTGACGAACTCATGGATATCTAGGGAAGTACACTGGCACTGTATACCAATCCTTTTGAAGGGTTTTGAGCATCTCAGAAATTCTAAGATTTTGTTAATTTCATATGACTTCTGAGCAAGATGCAATAGGGTTTTTCAATAGTCATTCACTAGGGCTTACAAAAAACTATTTACTTCCTACTTGAAACTTAACTACTGAAATACCATTAGTATTTTGTAACCCTGTGAAATTTTCAGTAACTGTCAGTAAGCTTCTGACAACACAGAAATAAAAACAATCTGAAATGCTTGTGTGATGTTGGATGAGTTTTCAATTCTCTTGAAAGTTTCTGCTTAGAATGCATATAATTACAGGATATTTGAGGTTGTAAGAGCTCTGTTGACATCACCTAGTCCAATACACAAAGTTAAAGCAGAGTAATTTCAAGAAGCCTCTCCAGTATCCTGTCCAGATGGGTTTTCAATACTTCTTCTGATACAGACTCCATAACCTCCCTGGGCATCCTGTCCCAGTGCTTAGTCACCCTGTCCATGAAAAGTATATTCTTGTGTTCAGATTCAAATTCACATTTTTCTAGTTTGCGTCCATTGCTTCCTGTCCTGTCATTGGGCACCACTGAAAAAGAGTCTGACTCTGTCTTCTTTGCACATTCCTATCAGTTATTTAAATAGAGGGATGAGACCCCAGTGACTTCATCAGATTGAATAATCCCAACATTCTCACCCTTTCCTCAGATGTTTCAATCTTCTAATCATATTCTTATACTAAGGAGTCCAGCACCTGACACAGTACCCTGGCTACAAGATAATCACATTGCTTTAAAATTAATTAATTAATTAATTAATCCTCACAGTCCATCTTTGCTTACTACATAGAATTATTCACCCTCAAATTAAAAAGCTTCACAGGAACATCATACATGCCTACTTCTATTTCCTGTATTGCACTAAAGTTGTTGCACTAAAGCCTTCATAAATTGGAGATCTCACATCCAGCAGAAATTCTTTATCGGTACTTTGTTTTGGTTTATTATTTTGTAGGTTGTGTTTGAACCATATGCTTACTTAGACATAGCTCTATTAGAAGACAGCACCTTTTTTCACCAAATCGTGTCTCACTGACACTGAGATAGACAAGCAAATATCTTTTTTGTTCTCAAAGTACAAGGTGACAGTGAAAACAAGAAAAAGTAAAGGTGGGAGAGTGCAGTAAAAGCCTAAGAAAATAAATTACATTGGCATGTGTGAAGTGATGAAAACACAAAAGTCTTGGTCTTTTTTTTGTGATGTATTTAGAATTCCAATTTACAGTACCATGTGCAAGTAGAATAAGTATATGAATTACTATATCTAATGAATTACATTAGGGGTGGGAAAGAATCATGTCCTAATAAGCAAATTTTTACAATAAATGCAAAGATGTAAATTTTGGGGAAACTTGTGGAAAAACATTCTTCCTCTTGCATGAATTTAAATTCCAATACTGTGCAATCCCAGTCTCAGACATACCTCAAAGATTTTCAAATATCTTTCTCCAGATCATATGAGTAGCATTAGAAATTCAAATCATCTTAACTTCAGATATTATCAAGTGAATCAACAGGAACATTTAGCATTTTCATTTGTAGTTCCTAGTTTTAGGTAGTACTTCTAGTCATTTTTTTTTTATTGTAGACAGACAAAGACCTAGATATTTCCCATGGATAAAGCAAATAAAAGTGAGCATATGTAACAGGTTTTGTCCATTTGCAAAAGAAAGGCTATAAACACCTTTTAACCACAGTTTGCAGAGGAAGGGCATAGTCAAATAGTCAAAGCCTTCATAGGTATCATTCAAGATTTCCAATCACTGTAAAAGGATGCCATCTACTGGAAAATATTCAATTAAATCTTAAAGCCATCTTTATGATTGTCCATCAAATATGGGAATCCTCTTATTGTCAATGAAAAAAAGGAATCCTTTGATATTTTAAGATGCCTCTTTTTGGTCCTTGAGATTAATGATTAAACAATTTGCATAGGACAAGTGATTTCAGACTGTAGAATAACAAAAACGAAGATTGAAAATTTTACTTTTTTTTTGTCAGAGGGCATAACTTAAAATTAAATACATGACTACTTCATTAAATGTCAGATAAATTCTAACTTCCTTCAACCTGAAGGACAGATATCCATTTTTAATGAAAGAAATGAATGACTGTGATTAATCATAAAATGTTTAGTGAGATTCAGTATTTTGCAGTCAGATAGAGAGAATTAGTATCTTCCAGAAGTCATTGAAAATGGCATTTAGAAAAAATTGGAGGTCATTAAGTGAGAAATATCCATGGACATTTTAAAGATTACTTAATTAGCAAAGACGTAGCACTGCATTTCTCCACCTTTGTTTTCTTCTTGTGAAGGAAAAGAAGGTAGTGTTGTGAAGATACCTACCCCTGGCCAGCTCATCAGATGTACAGAGACAGTAGAGACATGAAGTTACTTGGTCCCTTTCAAGAAAGAATTATTTATGTGGGTTCTTGGACCTGTTTATTAATAAAAATAATTCTTGCTTCTTTCTTATCACAGCCAGGGTCATCAGGGCAATGAATAATGTTGTATTCCATGCCACAGAAGAATCTGAAAGAATATGAAGTTAAAAAGGAATACCTGAATTATGAATTTCACTACTATTTTTTATTCCTTGAATTAATCCAATCTAAACCTGTCCCTAGACATATATATTCACAAACAATGTTAAATGAAAAAGAGAATTCTGTGGGTTGGAACTCACTTGTTTATAGCCACCTGTTTTAAAATTGCAGTTGGCAGGACTATATAATGATTTCTTTTCATAAAGCAGTTGGAGACTTAATCCTGCACATACTTAAAATGAAGTTTAGAAATTTAACTCAAATACCTTTATTAACATCCAGTGTGTATTATTAATGTAGTTAAGGCAGTGTCAATTAGTTATCTATTAAAGGACAATCATTTAGCAATTAAGTTAGACATACCCAAGCGTTACAGAGTACAATCCTAAGAAAAGTGAAACTGAGCTTCAGAATGACACCACCTGTGTATCAAGGAAAACAGATCTGGGAATAACTAATGACTATTTTGGGAAAAGGGGAAACATCCTGGGAAAGACCTCAGTTTTGGTGTTCTAGACTTCTGTTTTGGAGTTATGATAGTGTAAACCTGTGTACTGTATTTGCTTCATGTCTCAGACTCAATACATTGTTTTGGTTGAGATCTGACTATTTGCTTGATTAGGCAATCCTTTTGTCTATATTAAATTTAGCTGATGAAAGAAGTAAATTGATTTTAATAATTTTTCTGAGAACAGAGAAGTGTTTTTTCATGCTTAAGACATATCAGAAATTTAATTCCTGATTTTAAAAGAACACACTAACAGTTCTCATGGCTTGTGAGAAGAAGCTTAAATATTTGCTTTGAAAAAGTGCAGAAAATACAGTAAGAAAGCCACATGTACAAAGGCTTTGTCAGAGAATTCCTTAATGGGAAGATATCAAGAATTTTTTTTTTGTCATCAATATTGTTGGTATTTTGGAAATTTGTTCATCTTAAAAAAGATCTAGAAAGAGAGTATTTGCATGAAAGGGAATGCATGTAAATTACCTTTTGTTTAAAAAGTAAAATTAAACCAAAACAACTCAACTCTTATCCAAAATTATTGGACCTACATGCAAATTAGAATTGGTTGAAAATATTGCATTATTTAGCCCATTAAAAAAAATTAATACAAAATATCTAACAACAAAGAATAAAAACAAGAGACTTGAAACTCATAATAAGTGGTAGATTTCACACACACAAGGAGAGAAAGAGCCTCAAATAGAGATGTCTATATGATTTATGCCTAAAAGCTACTAGTCTTGCATTTGGAAATAAGAAAGAAAATGTGATAATGAGACAACATTAACTATTCTCATGCTGCAGCCTTGAAATTTCTTTGTTTTCTTTCCAGTTCTCTCATTACCCACAACTTCTCTGAGCAAGCTGTTCCAGTGCTCATCACCCTTACAGTAAAGAATATCTTTCTTATATCTGAATTAAACCTACTCTTTTTCAGTTTGAAGCCATTCCCATTGTCCTGTCCCTATATGCTCACGTAAAACACCTCTCTCCAGTTTTCCTGTGGGCTCCCTTCAGATTCTAGAAGGCCACAATTAGTTCTCCCTGAAAACTGAAAAAATCCAGGCTGAACACATCCAGTCCTTTGAAGCAGAGGTGCTCCAGCCCTATAATCAACTTTATGGCTCTCCTTTAATTATTTAAGGCCAAGCTGGATGCAGCTCTGAGCAACCTGGTCTATGGCAGGGGTTTGGAAGGTGTACTTGTCTATGGCAGGGGTTTGGAACTAGATGATCTTTAAGATCTCATCCAACCCATACCATTCTGTGTTTCTATGATTATCTGCTCAAATAAATTTCTCCAGAGGAAATATTTGACGGCTACATGTAAGAATTACTAGGAAGAAGGCAACAGAAAACAGAGACAATGCAGAATTCTCTTGTGAAAGGAGGAAGTTTGTAAAAAACCTTAAACAAAACAAAACACACAAAAAAAAATTAATGCCACTTTAAAATTTGTACATATGTGAGAAAGTGGCTGGAGACCACAGAAAACCTGTCAGGCTCTCAGCTTTCATGCTGAGATGGCATGTGCTGACATAACTGCCTTAATATTTAAAACTCTCATCTCTTCTGGCTATTGATTTGGAGAATAACTCATGCAACACAGATATATGCTGTAGAAGTCTGCTGAAGAGGTCTGCATACCATGTGGAAAATGTGACTCTCTTGCTGCTAACATTAACTGACACTGGTGACTGGGGGAGACTGATAAGATTCGCTAGAGGGAAAGAAGAGTTATTATACCAAAATAATGGGATTCAATTGTTGCCTCACTTGAGACTTACTCAGTCTTGACAGAAGTAGCTCAACATAGTTTATAAACAATTTAGAGGAAAAAGCAGGGAAGCAGATGTACTCTTTCTTACAAAAGGCAGATACACTTCATATACTGGGAGATTCTGAACTAGTTGTAGCAAATGCATCTGGATCCAGAGGCTGCTACTTTTACATTATATTAGAGTTATTAAGCTTTTTCATTCTAATCAAGAGTCTCAGCCCAAGTAAATGAAGTCTTGATTTGTTCCAGTACTTTTTGCCTGATCCTTATACCAGTAAATCAACATTTTTTTTCACACAGGAGAAAAAAAAGCCTTGAAACACTACACTGATCATCAGAAAGCAGCTCAGTGGTAGATGCATTAAGCAGACTGCTCTGCGTAACAAAGAGATCAAAATGAATTTGGGTGTAGAAAGATTATGTTCTAGGACAATTTACAGACATATCCTTTCTGAATCTCTCTTTGAAGATGGAACAATAATGTTTGCTGTTCTTTTTGTTTTAGTTCCTTTAGTCACCAGTATGGCAAGAGCCACAGGCATAAGAATGCCTTTTTATAGCAGATGTGACAGGAACCAAGTGAAACCACTGTCTTTTAAAAAGATGATTTTTTACAAAAGTACATGAAATATCCCAATTTACTGACACATTTTGCCGTGACAAAGTGTTAGTCAGTGACACCATATTCACCTGTTGTCTGGTTATTTGGGAAGAATCTAACATGATTTATCTTTTTTGAAGCATTACCTCCTTCTCTCTGCCTTGTGCAAGTCCTGCTGGTACTCTTGTTAAACCTAGTGAATGTAGATACTTTCACAATCTGAATTCAAACCAGTCTGAATCATCATATTGCTGATGACAATGAATATAGCAGATGCATTTAGTCTACATGACAATTATTTGAGTTCTTCTGTAAAATCCCTATGTATCTAGCAAGCAAAGTAATAATAACTTAGAATTCTACTTAAAATTAGTATTAGTTTTAGCATTTTCATATTTAAATCTTCCTTCCAAACTCTAAAATTT
This sequence comes from Hippolais icterina, assembly GCA_013400075.1. Lineage (NCBI taxonomy): Eukaryota > Metazoa > Chordata > Aves > Passeriformes > Sylviidae > Hippolais > Hippolais icterina. Next base: position 91,400 of record VWYN01022136.1, read on the forward strand.
GACCAAAAACAAACTGTGAGGTATAACCTCTGTGACCTAAGAGAACAGGATGTGGCAGTTGGACATTCTAAATGCAATTAAAAAATACCAGCTAAATGAAAGAAATGTGTCCAGAGCATTTGAGAAATGATGCTGACATATATTAGTAAGATGCTTGTGATATTAATATGTTAACTTGCTTTACAGATTGAAAGATACCACAAATTGGCATTTACAGTCCTCCAACAACTCAATTGATTTGAATGGATTTTCCCTGTGAATGGTGTAGTGATAGTACTAGATATTTTTACATTTTCATTAGTGATATGGAAAAGAACAATACACTAAATATTACATAAATTGAAATGTTGCCTTTAGGCAAAATATTTTGTAAATATCTCTAAGATATAAAAAGATGAGAAATACTTACAAACATGAACAGCAAATGATCTAAAAAAGAATTATACTGGAAGATTTGAGGAAAAAATAAACAGAAAAAAATCAGGATTTTTATGTGTTTCTGTTTAACATGTTAGTTATGTAGAACTGCCTACAAAAAGCTATGATAATTATAAGTTGTCTTGTTCAGGTATGAAATGGAAATAATGATAATGGAATTAGTAGAGATACTCCTGCAAAAAGCATCTGAAGTTGAACTGGAAGCCCTTGGAAACATTTATTTGGATAATATTAATTACAGAAAAGGGAATGTCTAAGTGTCTATTTTTTGTATGAGGCCAGAGTGAAAAATACTGCAAGAGATGTTCACTGTTCATCTTTAAGGTTAATTTTCAAAGCTCATATTGAAGATCATTTGAGTTGCCTGCACTCAACAGCAAATTACTTTTGAACAATATTCCTCATTTTTGACATGCTAGTTAATTGATGAAGCAAGTTTCACTACCACTACTGTTCTTGACAAGGAGTGGTTTTTATTCAAACCAAGATATTCCTGCTTGATTTGAGCAAACTGTGAAATATTTTTTACTTTCATGGTAGACCTAGAGACTCATTCATTTCTGGGTGAGGTGAAATCTAGTGGTTGAGTAAGAGAGACAGAAAGAGTAATTTCTTAAACTGAGTTGTTTTTTGTGTGCAATTGTTAACTAACCATTATAAGTTCCCATTTTCCTTGAAGAACAAAGGAAACAAAACTAGGCAAAGGTCATTATACATTAATGGCCCTAACAAACCAGATAGGAGGGCATATTTTAAAAAGTTAAGATGTGGGTGGATATTGTGACATCTCACCCCTAAAAAACAAGAAAATACCTAAAATTTGTAAATGCTCATAGTCACAAGGAATGACAGAAATCCAAGGACCTAGAATTAGAAAATTTTATAGGTAAATTACACACTAGACATGGAAATTGGTATCTTAGTCCCTAGCCCACTATATAAGCATGTGGAAGTGAGTTTTGGATAAA
>VWYN01022136.1:92913-190993 GCA_013400075.1 Hippolais icterina
TGTCCTGGTTCCAGCACTGATCCTGCTGATGAGATGTCCAGCACACCCCAGCACCACCTAAGCTTGAGGTTGGATACTTTCTTATGGATTGGGTTCTCCACCCTGAAGATGTGTTCATTTTCTATGCAGATTAGTTATTGTGTTCAGTACATTCTGGAAAGAGGTAAGAAGATTTCAGGGGTCTTTTGATTTCTTGATCCCCCTCTGTATTCTATGCCTCCTTCTTGCCCTCATTCCTGCTCTTGTGTTGGCTTTTTTTTTTTTTTTTTTTTTTTTTTTTTTTTTTTTTTTTTTTTTTTTTTTTTTTTTTTCTTTTTGTTTTTAAAAAGGTTTTTTTTTTTTTTTTCCCTCTGTCCCTGTGGACTAGAACAAGGATGTTTGTCCCAGAAAAGTGCTGCTGTACATCCACCTGGCCCCCATCTCCAATCAAAACCCTGGGTTCTTTTCTCATGACATATTAATACCAACACATTTCAGCTCTAATACCAACAATTCTTATCTGCTATAACTGTCCTTGGTTGGATTTACAGTCATCTGACCATTGAGACAAACAAATTAGCCCCTAATTTTCTGTGATTCTACAGACATGGCTTCAAGAGAACTGGTAAAACCAAATATAACAAGGAAGTTATTTTATGTAAAACACCACGACTCCATTTTATTACAAGTTAAAAAATAAATTAGAGTGTTGCCTGGAAATAAGGAATTGAGTTCAATTGTTGAAGTTGCCATAAAATCAAGAGCAAGCATTTTTTTCTCATGGTACTTTTTCAAACTGCTACCAAGCATTCCTGGAACTTCAAGAAATAAATTTTTTTGAGATGTTCATTTTACATGGTTGTTTCAGATCATCTGTTGACTCCCAGGGACAAGACTGAAATAACTTCAGCACAGCAGGCACAGTAGGCAGGAGGAACAATGGCAAACAAGTTTAACATGTGAGAATCATACCTATAAAGTTCCTGGGGAGTGTTCATAGCTACATCATTTCTAGAAGATTGATTAACTGTGGGAAATGATAAACTGCCTGGAAAAGCACATGCTGTGGAGGCAGGGTTTTCAGAGACATATTTCTGACACCAAAGAAACTACTGTACCAAAGCACTGCATTGGAGGTCCAAAGAAAGCAAACAGATTTGTTTGAAGATCATAACCACATAAGTTTGTTCTTGGCAAAATATAAAGAAAGCATTCGATAGCCAGACAATAAATTTTGAGGTTTTCCTCCCTTCTACTATTTTATTGTTACCTCATTGTTATTTCCAAAATGTATTATTTATATCATTTAGGCAAAGAGTCTGCATGTTTCTGAATTCAGATAGATTTTCAAAATAATGTTGATATAGAGGAAAACTATTTTAGCTTTCAGTTGTGTAACCTTCATCTGTCTTTGTAATAAACGAGTAATAACAGTGTTTCATTTTCTGTTTAAAATAGCTAATAACATTTAAGAATAGATAGACATGTATTCTCTTTCTTTCTATTGAAACACTTCTTAGTTATTTGAACTCATTGAAAAGTTGTTTTAAAATAAAATATATCGGGGTTATTAAATCTCTTTTAATACCTTCTTTAAACTCATATCTCAACCAACCATAATAATATTGTCAGTCTGCTAAACATCAATGATAATCCTGATATTTTCTATTGCCATTACAGTTTTAATATTTCTCAATTTTATTTTCCAGTTGAGGTTTAATCCTAGTCAGCAACTCTGTACCATGCAACTGCCCTCCACGCCCCATGTGGGATGAGGAGAAGAATTGAAAAAGAAAGTATGACTCATGGGTTGACATGAGAACAGTTCAGTAATTCAAAGAAAATTAACTACAAGGATACTATAACTAAGAATAATAAATATTAAAAATAATGAAAAAGAGTAAGGGACAAAACCCAAGATAAACTAAAGATGCCTGAGGCAATTGCTTACCACCCATTGACAGATGCCCATCTCATCCCCAAGCAGTGATTAGCCTCTCCCAGCCAGATACCCCAGTTGATATACTGGGCATGAAGTCCATGGTGCAGAACCTCCCTTTGGCCTGTTTGCTTCAGCTGTCCCAACTGTGTTAATTACCATCTTGTGCATCTCCAGACCAGCAGAGCATGAGACACTGAAACATCCTTGACTCAAGGTAAACACTGCTTAGGAACAACTGAATCATTGTGTTATAAACATTATTCTCACACTAAATCCAAAACAGAGCACTTTACCACCTACTAAGAAGAAAACCAACTCTATCCCAGATGAAACTAGGACAGTTGCTCATAAATAAGAAAAAAAAAAAAGAGTTGGACAGTCACAGACAACCATTTAAAGCACTCTTCTGCTCAGGAAGGGTCAATACAGCCTAGATCACCTACAGAAGGTTTTGGGATGTTTAGGTTTTTTAGCAGATTTGATTTCTCACTCTATTTGTCCTTTCTCTTTGTATACTAATATTATTCAGTTCTGGCAAACTTTTGTCATACATTATGGTTATAACTACTTTTCTCTTCTCTGTTTTCCCTTAAAAAAAAAAAAAATATATATATATATAATTAAGGCCTATTAAATTAGGTGCCTCAACAACCAATCTTCAGCCAAGTATTAATCTATTTTGTTTAACAGAATGCGGATCGATTGAGTACGCTAGGTGATTTTATGTCTCATATGTAATTCTTCTTTCTATTTTATGTCTTTGTTTTTTCTTTCTTTTTTTTAAACTAATTTCTGGATGACAAAAATATTATTCTTACCATGTTGTGGTATTCTGTTTTACACAGTAAGAGAAACTCACTTCAAAATTAATAACACAGGCAAATGGTGAGAATTAAAAGAGACTGAAGTAATTTACCTATCGGGGCCATAAATTAACTTTTTTTTAACACTTAGTTATGAACATAATGTTTTTTAACTTTGCTGCCTCTAAATTTTGTTTCTCAATTCTGAGATAAATCAAAGCCTCTCAAATTAAATCAAGTTTGTTTAAATAAACAGAAAATTGAATAACGTACAAGTGGAAAAGAAAAACAGGTTTCAAACTGTTAATTTTTATCATTTCTTGAATAAATCACCTTTGCAGTTATAGACAGCTGGGCAGCTACCCTATTGTGTTATAGTTTCTATCACTTATAACGTGACCAGCCTCCAGAAGTGTGTTGCATCAGAAGCTCACATTATTTCAAAATGAAGTCATAGTTTGAAAATTGTGAAATGCCATTATCTTGTAACAACAGAATAAAAATTTTGGAATGACTACACTATTCACAGTTTATAATGCAGAATTTATTACAAGTCATTTAGAGAAGCAATTAAACTCTCTATTTGTGTGTAGAAATTTTTCTCTCCCTGTAAGGAAAACCTTTTCAAACATACACCGGCTGACTCGTTTACCAATTTAGTTGGTAAGTTAATGTTCTAGGTAAATTGTTTTATTAACATGAAAGTAAACTTAGTTTGGAAAGTTATGTTTTCCCAAAATTATGTAATTTAACTTTTTCTATTTTCATCTATTTTATTTTGGTTTTGGTTTTGTTTTGGAGTGTTTTTTTTCTATTAAGAATGTCACTATTCAAGCATTAAAAAAGTAATAATTAACCCTCAACCCCCACTTCTCCAGAGAAAATGTTTCAGTTTGAGACATAAAAAAGGCACATTACAAACTAATCAATCACAAGAATGTAGATTTCCAGATGTCACATTTGATGCTATATTCACATCTCTTGTACTGTGTTTATTCTGTGCTTACTATTATAGCAAATCGTTGTCTGGTGTTAACTGCAGGTACTTAATGAGCAACGGAGTACAGTTCTAACTATAAGTAAAAGGAAAGTTGTTTGAGATACAGGAAAAAAGGAAACTCCAACAAACTAACCAACCAAAAAACCCCTAAAATTTCCCAAACCAAAAAATTGAGAAAGATTGAAAAGAAAATGAAAAATAATCAATTAAACTGAGACCTAAGTGACATAAGAATTTAAGAAAGAATCCTGAAATATTTCAAAAAGTGAAGTGCAAGAAGGCTGAATAGGCGATGCTTCCATCCTCATGCAGACATAAGTGTATTCCTTACAATAAAATTTACAGTGCCCATATTCGCACTGTACCCTTGGCAAAAAGAAAACTACATTTTAAATTTGCAATCATTAAACCATATTTTATTGTGTCTTTAGGGTATCATAAATATTATTTTAATAGATATTTTACATGTAATTAGCGAGACAGTGGTTCAAAAGGGATAAATTTCTTCATGTAGCTCTCTTTTTAGTTTATTTCCCAAGCTGAATATGCTGACAGAAAAAGTTCACATAAGTCATATTCTTGTTAATAAGTCAGTCTTAAGAAAAGGATTTTGTACTAAATTTAACATTTATTATCTGTTCCATCATCATGAGTGTTTCCAGTTCTGTAATCATCTGTACTGAAGGTCAGACACAAATCCAAAAAGTTGATTATGAAAATATCACCCCATTCCCTATGGGCTGATAAATATTCTTATCACGAGCAATGCTATTTTTATACCCTCCCCAGGCATTAAAATTGCCAAAACTGATAACATTTGTGACCTACAGACAGAATCTACAGTATTATCCTGGTTCTGGAATGGTACTCTCCAATTTAGCACTCCCCCTAAAACCACGCCACTGCTCTCTCCCCCTCCTCCTCCAAGTGGAAGCACAAAAGGCAAAGATCACAGGCTGAGATAAGAAGACAACTGGAATCAACAACGAGGGAAGAAAAAAACAATGACAGCAACAATATTAATACAAAAGTTTTAAGACAAAGAAATTATTTACATGGAAAGCCTATAACAATAAACAAACACTAATCTGCTCCTCTCCATCACCTTTTCACCTAACCAGTCAGAATACCCTTCTCCTCAGAAGTGAGAATCCCTTTTCCCTGCTCCATTATTGGCATGAGGTGGTAATCGAATAATATCAGAGTCCTGGCCACTCCTGGCTATTGCAAAAATTAACAGTGTCCTGGCCAAAACCAAGGTCAAATATTCACTAATCATTTTATTTTCCTAATAATTAAAATAAGAATAGGAATAGGAATAAGAATAAGAATAAGAATAAGAATAAGAATAAGAATAAGAATAAGAATAAGAATGGTACCATAGATGTTGCTCTCATTTATGCAGGGTTTTTAAAAATATTCTTAATATATTTTATTTCTCTTCTATCACTGATAAAAAACTCTGCATGTTTCTTCCCAGTCAGGTCTGGTAATTATGAAAGAAAACATAACCAATCTTTTCTTTACCTAGTGATCTGGAAAAGCAAGTCTTCTCATTCACAGAATACATTTTGGCAACAGTGAAGTTTCAAAATACTGAGATCAGAAACAAAATATTTTCATTTTAACATGATTAATCTGGCACACTTCCTTTTACTTAAAAGTAATTATTAAATAATAGAAAAATATTTACTCAATATTTTACAATATTTACTCAATATTTTACAAGGGAGATCTCAAATGGGTCTGTGGAGCAAGGCACTTCGCACTAAGTGATCCAAAGCTAGTTGATATAACATATATAGAAGGTATTTCAGTCTGCAGTGTAAAGCAGACAGCCATACCCGAAAGTTTCTATATTAAAAAATATGTTAACAAATACAGAGAAAGAATCGAAAGGATATCTAATGCTTCCTTAGTTCACCCACTTCCCACCAGATAACGAAAGCAACAATCAGAGTTTAGCAATTTATTTAATTAAATACTGATGATGACCCCAAATATAAGGTGAGAACAATACAAATTTTGAGGGAAAAAAGGTTTATAGGTAAAGCGCATTTTCTAATGATTTCTTAAGCATCCATCTTCCACTACACAGCCGGACAAATAAACTAAGTCCAGTGAAATAATTCTTGATTGCCAGTGGTATAAATTATTTTCTAGCTGACCTTCCCTGTAAAAGCTAAAGGTCAATTTTCCTGAGAAGAAATGTCACTCATTCACTAGAAGGACATCCTTAAATGGGAAGAAAAAGGTTTCTTTTCATCCACCTGTCATACTGTTACAAGTCATTTAGTATCTCATGGACAAACCCAACTCATGTACTGAGAGATGCCTTGGGACATAATGTTAGTAAGGTTAAAAAAGGCAAAAAAATTTGGGTTTTACAGATGTATTTTCCTTGAGTCCTGCCATATGCTTCACAGACACTTTCTGCCACCTAACTAATTTTCTTTGTTTCTAACACCCAACCAAAAGATCTGAAACATGTTGCTGTACTAGCATGCTGATGGTCTTGAATAACATTTGCTCTTGATACTGCAAGACATATGCAACTGCACCATGGAGAATACCAGGAGTCAGTTCTGCATGTTTAACCAAAACTCAGCGGTGTTTCTTAGAGCCTGATATACGTCATCAAAAGGTGGCTCCACTTATGCTGCTAGCTGTGGTCAACTGCAGTCACAACCCACGTGGTTAAATTGGGTGCTCCTTCAACATGAATATTGCTATTTTCCCACGGGAGAATTCTATTTTGTTAAATATAGCAACATTAAAATATTGTGGAGCATATATTTTCAGAAAGAAAATGGCCTTTCATCTTCAAAGTATCTTTTACTTCAGATGTAGATTAGTCTTTTAAAATGTATCACTGTTTTTTTTCCCAGTCATTTTTCAAGTAATCCCTAGTAAATTTTTTGACATACATAATTTCTATTGTCTGATTTTCTGATTCTTCAAGGAATAAAAGCAACATGTCAATAGTAAAAGAACTTGATTTTTCTATATTTTATTTATAAATGTATAAACATATGCATATATGTTTTATATGCAACTTTTAATAAACATGTAAAAATTAACTACTTGTTATTAAAATAATTTTAATAATGACAGTGTGAAATGTACATATTTTTTGTACTTCGTGTTCAGCTAATGAGGAATGCTTAAAGCAATGGCATTACTTACTGGTATGCTTAGAGTTTTGAGAACTGGAAGTCAGAGAGATAGAAGTACTCCCCCTGCCTCCCAAAGTAGTGGTTTTCTAAATTAGTCAAGTAATTTACAGCTGCCGATTTCTGATCTTTTTACTAGTTTTGTTGGGTTTAGTTTATTGTTTGGGGTTTTTTGTTTGGTTGGGTTTTTCATAGAGTTACTGTAACATGTAAGAACAGACTGATTGATTCCCTCTATTGTACATATTTGTAAGTCTTTGTTATTATTTGCACAGTATTGCTCCTCATTTATATTTTTATTATTTCACCTATTTTTATCATATCACCTCTTTAATTTTCATTTTTACTACTAGGTATTCCATTACTTCCAGCAGCAGTAATTTCTCACATGCATTTTGACAAGCTGGTAACTATCATCTAGAAGTTGCAGCAGGGAAATATCAATAAGTAAATGAGAAAAAACTAGTTTATTTAAAAACAAGAAAAAAATTTGTATATTAAAATAACTTTGTGTTCCAGTTTCTACAGAAAATGAAATTTATTGTTTTAAGAATCCCAGATAATCAGAAAAATACTTTGTTGTACTCACTTCTTAATATTTTCATGGCAACTGTGCCCCAAAGCTACAACAAAAAATGAAGATTTTTCTGGGCTAGATGGAAATATATATGAAAACATAGATTTATCCTTTAAAAGATCAGATTCAGACCAGATATTGCAAATTTTGATGAAATCCTGTAATGTTATATTTACATTAAATCTTATTCAGTTAGCAAGAGCATTAGCCTTGCTAATAAAAATTATGCTTGGAAAACAGTGTAAATATTTGTACTCTTCAAAGTGCAGATAAATAGTCACGTTATGTCATTGCAAATACTGTACACTCATATCAAAACCTACAAAAAATGGAAACTAATATTTACCCTGTTCCCTTTGAAAACAAGACCATAACAAGAAAGAATGTGAAGTTTTAGGTGAACTTAATGATTCTGAAATAACACTGGGCTTAACACTAGAAACACTTGAAAAAATATTGTGCTTATTTGAATCATCTTTTGGTTTTAAACATAGATTAAATCCAAAATATAGTTTCAGCTGTTGTTACAGCTTGACAGTTTTCTGGAAACAAGCTTAGAAAAGGAAATCTCAAATGTCTGCTGAACAACAATTTCTAATAATTTTCTAAGGGAAAGTTTTGAAAGCATTCAAATAGGACGTAATATAGAAACTGATAGAAAAAAATCTTGATTAAAAAAATGCAGCTCCCCACAAAATCTCAAGAATGACTGCTTAAAGTTGATTCAGTAGAGGCTATTTTAGATTCTAAATTCAAGTTACATGGTTGTGGAAGCAGAGAGATTTTTAGAGATAATGATTCTGTGTCATGGTTTGACACTGGCCAGATGCCAGGCACCCACAAAAGCTGCTCACTCACCCTCCCCTGCAACTGGACAGAGGGGAGGAAATATAATGAAGGATTCATGAACTGAGATAAGGACTGGGTGAAAACATTCATCAATTACCAGCAAGGGCAAAACAGGCTCAACTTAGAGAAATAAAGTGAAACTATTACTAAGAAGATCAGAGTAGGAAAATGAGAAGGAAAATAAGCCCTTAAAACACCTTTTTACTCCTCCCTTCCCCCAACCCCTCTTTCCTTCCCACTGATAGTGGAGGGAGATAGGGAATGGGAGCTTTGGTCAGAAAACCTGTGGCTTTTCTCACTGCTCAGGGAGAGAAGTCATTCTCCTGCTGCACAGTGGGGTCCCTCCCACGGGAGATAGTTCTCCATGAACTTCTTTAACATGGCTTCATCTCACAAGCAACAGTCCTCTGAAAAGTGCTGCAAAGTGAGTCCGACAGACAGCAGTCCCCTCAAACTACTGTAGTATAGGTCACTCTTCCACGGGGTGCAGTCCTCCAAGGACAGGCTGCTCCAGCCTGGAGGCCAGGCCCTCTCTCTCTATTTGGGTCTCCCATGGGATCACAGCCTCCTCCAGGCATCCGCCCGCTCCGACATGGGCACATCTCCCACGGGCTGTGGGTGGGTGGATCTCTGCATCCCTCATGGATCCATGGGCTGCAGGGGCACAGCTGCCTCACCACGGTCCCACCACAGCCTGCAGAGGGATCTCGGCTCCAGCGCCTGGAGCTCCTCCTGCGCTCCTTCACCACTGACCTTCGTGTGTCTGTGTTGTTTCCCTCACACGTTCTCACCTCCCCCTCTTCTCTAGCTGGATAATTACAACTGTGCTACAAAATTTGTTTTGATTTCATCTTAAATATGTTGTGACAGAGGCGTTAATATCATCTTGAATTGGCCCAGTTTTGGCCAGCATCATGTCCATTTTCAGAGCCATCAGGGATTGGTTTTGCCAGACATGGTGGAAGCTTCCAGCAGCCTCTCACAGAAGCCACCTCTGAGTCTCCCCTGCTACCAAAAACCAGCACAAAGCACCTTAGCTGGCTTCCAGGCAGATCTTTTCTGTGATCTTCCCAGGCTCAAAGGTGAGACTCAGAGGTCAGTAGGTCCCAGGGTGCTCCTTTCTACCCTTTTAAAAGATGGATACAATGTTTCCCTTTTTCCAGTCTCCTGGGCCTGCACCTGATTGCCATGACTCTTCAAATATCATAGACAGTGACTTGGCAATGACATCAGCCAATTTCTCAGGACTCTGAGATGTATTTCATTGAGTCCCATAGACTTTAATGTACCTCCAGGTTCTTCAGGTGGTTATGAGCCTGATATTAGTGTGAAGGACTTTTTTTCCCCAGTCCCCATCCTGCTGCCCACCCCCTTGAGAGTTATGCAGAAGCAATCTCTCAAAGTAAGTAGAAGTAATACATTGAGGGAACAACATCTGGACAATGGAATATGGAAAACCTCCCAATATTTTATAAACATTAGAAAGAATCATAACACTTTGAGACTTAAAACATAATTGTTTGAGATCTGTTTATCCTTGTCATTTATCTTAGTTCTGCCAAGACTAGGGAAGTACATGCCAAAATCTCAAGCTTTTGTCAAGAGGATAGATTTCTGTCTGTTGGAATCTGCCAACAATTTTTAATCAATAGAAGGATAATAGAAGAGTTTTGAGAACATACACTGAAAAATCACTATGAAGAGTCAGAACCTGCCTAAGTTAGAGAGTAAGGAATGCTGAAAAAAAGGTGATAGAAGTGTATCTTTAGTCACTTTGTTGTCATCTACAGAAGAAATGGATCACTGACATAATTCACAGTCTTTGGAATCAGCCGGAGATAGGATCCATTCCCATATTTAAACTTTCTTTTCAGTGTTTGCTGCAACTGTTCAGACTACACAGGAGTTTGGATTGTGTTTTATCTTTTGCTTAACTTGATATGATCTCATCTTCTATCTCTCAAATATAGTAAATGCTTTCAGTAGCCTACAAATGTGCTCAGGCATCAACATAGGACGCATTTGTACAGGATAATGTGTGGAAAAATTATGTTTGCTTAAGTTTGCCCACGTGGTCTGGAAATCAACTTTTCTGCTGTGAGAGGAGGTGTAATAATATGTGATAATTTGTGTAATGACTTCTGTAAATGACATTTCCAGGTAGCAGCAGGAATTTCTCACCCCACTTCCTGCAAAAGCTTCTTCTGCATTAGTCCAGGTCTACATCTCCTAAGAAAAGAAATCTTCCCCTTCAAACAAATTGAAGAAACATAAGTTTCTCCAAAATTCTTTGAATTGGCTTTACATGAGCCCACTGTTTCCCTTGAACTGTCCTTCTCCCCATCTCTTTGCATACCAGTAAAGAAACACATGAATGACTTCATTGCACGTTAAGAAAGTCATCTGCAAGTGAGTATTGATGCTCTATTCCTTCCTGAAATGAATACTTAAATATCTGATGATATATATGCACTAGGTTAATGACTAAAATCCACATGTCCTTATTTCAGAAGTATCTAATTATAATGCTATATAATGTCTTCTTTTGCTTGTTAAACAAATATTGAATTAGCTTTTCTTCCGAAAAAAATAAAGCTAAGCACTCTTCCCACTCTCCCACTGCTTTGGGATATCAGTTTATAATTTAGAATATATATCTGGGAAAAAGAGGATTTCTCTAGGCAGAAGATCATCTGTTTCACCAGATGTTTTCTAATCACTGAACTATTGGATTAAAGAAGTGCAGAGAGGTGGAAATAGGGCATTTTACATTCTTGCATTTATATGCTGAGTTCCATCTGATAGTGATTCCTGAGAAAGCCTATGAGATTAATGTTTGGAAGCAAAAATATCAAAACAATGCTTGAATCTGATCATACTTAGGCAGACTTTGATCTCTTAAGTCTCTTCTTACAGTCAAAATGGTGAGAAAAATGTCAGATGGGATAGAAAATGGACTGAAAATTGATGGGACTCATGATTTGTTTAATATTCAATTGCCACACAGTTGACAGAGCACAGTGCTGCGGCTAGCACAGTTTTAATTTATTAATTATCCTGGAAAGGTGGGACAGAATACAGTCTCATCAGATTCATGGATGATACCAAACTGAGGGGGACCTGTCAGTGTCCAGGTCACTGAAACCTGAATTATTCTATATTTTGTTTCTGTGAGTCCAGAAAACAATGAATGTTGAAGTAATGAAAAGTCTTAATGCAAGGTCTGACACAATTGATTTGTCACTTGCCAATGGCTGCATGTAGAAATCCCAATAGCAATTACAAAGGAATAAAATATTTTTAATCAATTTACAAGAAAATTATTAATATAAATACAGCATTGTTTATTATTCATTATTATATTTTATAATTATTATAATTATATTTTATAAAATAATAATGTATAGTATAGATTAATGTAATTATTATATAATTTATTTATAATTATTATTATTTATCAATATGAATACAGCATTATGATTAATATAAATACAGCACTCCCACAGTAACAAAAAAACCCACCAAACCTGAATTACAATTTATTTCTATTATTTGGTGGTATGTCCCACAGATCTAAGTAAATGTGACACTTCTCAAAAGAAGGCTTGGAGAGTGAAAACAACTATTCTACTCTCTTTTAGCATGGCAGAACAGTTTGCATGTTGTACAAATAAAATTTCAGCTATCTTAATTTAAATCTTCCTATGAATTATTTCCTTTTTTCAGTATGTGAAAAATCACAAAACATTCTGCTCCAGAAATGTGAATTTTCAGTTTGCCATGTGGAGAAATTGGAAGGTATCTAGAAAACTCCTTACTGAAAAGTTCAAAAATATGAAGTGTTCCATTTTATTCTTCTAGCCCTAAAATTTTAAATAATCATAAAGCAAATAACTTTCCAAATTGAAATTTAACTTTTAAGTTTTTTCATGTCAAGAAACATGTAAACAATTGTGAAACAGATTAATTGATAGGTAGAACCTAGATATTAATCATGCTGGAGTTTCAAACTTAAAAGAATTTCCCTCTTTAGAAGCTTTAACATAGTATTTTAGAAATATTTTGGGGAAAAAAAAAACCAGCTTCTATGACATATGAAATGCAGCTTATGTGGTTATTTTGCTTATTTGTATTTTTAGTTTAGGTCTTTGGATTTACTACAGTATCATTAAACACAGAGAAATTACTAAATAAATGCTCTTTGCAAATATGTTGGAAAAATGTTAGCAAATCAGAAACACCTAAAGGCAGCTAATAATCTAAGCATTTTTAACATCAGCGGATAATTCCATATCTGATTAAATGCAGCAGGGGCACTTCTATCAGATTTTCAGCACGTGTAATTTCAAACATAACAAATTAACTAAAACTAAAACATTCTGTTGAGAAGAAATAATTTATACATTAGAGGCTTTCTCCCCTGTATCTTCCCAATTCAGATAAATTGCTACGTAAAACTGTGCCACTGGGATGTTACACATCCATCTGACAATACAGGGGTTGGAGAAAGGTAAACCTTATGAAGAAAATCACAGAAATTAAACCTTTGGTATGTCAACAGACAACAAAAATCTAATTAAAATATAAGTGCTTTTTTTATTTCAGCGACTTAATCAGGGTTATTGCTGTTGCTTTCATAAGAAATAGAAGCAGCTACTGCACTTCTCTTTTATTGTGTTAGCAAAGTTGGTTACTAAATCAACTATATTCTTTGGGCTTTTTTCTGGAGTGCTAGAGTTGCAAAAACCTGTGGGGCCACTTGTGATGTATTCATTAATTTGCCCTAAGATCCATGAAAATGGGATTTTTTTCATAAAATCAACTGAAAAACCCCAAACATAGGTATTGTTTACTTTCTATAGTTATTATAATACAGGAACCAACAAACACTTACAGCAAAAATAAAAAGTCATTTTCTTCATACCTAAAGTCAAACAAGACCCACTACTTCACAAATGTCTAAATAATTTTTAATTTTCTCTCCATAAGTCAGAGACCAACTACAAAACATCTCACACCCTTTGCTGTCTGTACTTGGAGCAATCTAGAATCTTTACAAGGAATCTGTTTCTTAGTACTTAGATCACCCAGATAAGATTTTAAAGTTTTTTATCAATTTCATTCAAAATTCTGAGCCTTTTGAAATTCTTCTATACCTGACAGGAATGTGTTTTTAATTTTTTTTTTCTTTAAAGAAATTCTGTAGCATATTATCAGAAAACATCAGCTGTAAGATACTTCTGTACCAGTAAACATGACCATAGTACTGTCTAATTTCATTACTACACATAGCTCTATTTCTGGGCATTCTTATTGTTCTGAAATAAATAAAGATAGAACATCATTGCTACTGGAAGAGAATCAACATCTTTTTATCTAAAAATCATATTAAAAGGCTTCCCTAATATTTCTGAGAATGTATTCTCAAGAAAAAGTTTCATCATAAAAGAATGTAGTTATAGCCAACACCATAAATTTAGTTCAGTACCATTAGTGATATTGAAAAAAGGCAAGGATGAAAGCAAAACCAAAAAGAACACAGGAAGTTTCTTCCTAGTGTTTAAGAAAAAGAAGAGCTTTTACGTTAGACTATGAACCCAAAAAAATGGATCAAATCTGAAATTGTTCAGACCTCAAAAGTATTTGGGAGATTTTTCAAAAGAAAAAAAAAACCCCAAGAATCCCATTTTGTGAAAAACATTAAGATGTCTTAAAATTTAAACTTTAAAGAAAAATATTTTAAGCTGAAATATATCAGAATGTTTCACCTTTTAAAAAGTTTGACTACAGGCTACGTGTGACAAATGTGTGCCAAAAAAATAGATAATAATTTTTTCTCCTACATTTTTCCTCTGTGTGTGTGTGTGTGTGTATGCCTGTAAAACCTTCAGGCTATTCTACTGTATTCAGTTTCTCAGTATAGGTATCACTATATGCATCTTTTGTGTTTGACTATAACAGATATCAGCACCTAGATGCAGTCAAAACATAAAGCATATTTTCTGCAGTTCTTGTGTTTCTGTGGTCAGAAGACACTTCAGTATATGAAAGATACTCGCTACATCTATTTTGCTGGTAATACTCAGAATTATATTTTCATTTATTGATTTTTTTTATGTGACCAAGACAGAAGCTAAAAAATGTATGTATTCTGTTCTACATAAGCAAGCATCATGTCACACAATAGACAATACAAGTTGTTTGATTTATATATGCAAATCCCAAACACATAATGGTAAAAACAGTCTGCTTCTGTTTTGATAAGCTTAGCAATTCACACCAAGAAAACATAAGACACAAGTGCTAAGACAATTTTAAAATTTCATCCATAAAGTCATATTTTCTTCTAAAATAAACTACCCTCTGATAGGATAATCTCATTGGACACTACGAAATTTATTTTACCTAATGTACAATCATTTAAACATTCCCAGTTGTTAAGCTTGATTGAATTTGAACATTGCTTGGGGTTCATAGTCTGTTCAAGGCAGAATGTGTAATGATCAGATAGAAGACTCTCAAAAACAAAACTGAAAAGCCAGAAAGACTGAAAAGCAGAGGCTACTAAAAAAAAAAATAGCAACCCAACAGAAACAGAATGAAAGGAAAATGTAAGGACAATGGCAACTCAAAACAGATTATGTCATTCCTCTGAAAGACTGAAACAAGTACCAACAAACGTCTCAAGAGTATAGTAATGGTTCTGGACCTTAGGTAGCTTTGAGCTACAGAAAAACAACCATGACAGAAGAATATCAGCTTTGATCTCACTGTAGATACAATTTTATATTTAATAATTTTTGTAAGTTTTATGATGCAGAGTGTAAGCAGATTTACTTGCTTACCTTTATGTGATACATTTCCTGATCTCATAAATTAAGTGGTTCAATTTTTTTAAATTACCCATCTCTATTGACATTCAGAAGAGTTAGTAGTCCATAATGCCCACATTAAAAGATGGAAAGAGCTGGCCTCACCTTTATCATCAACTAAGTTTTCAAGTAAATATGATCTTACCTGCTGTGTTTTGGGATTAACCAAATTTAATGTTCTGATGTGTTCTACTATACTATTCTCCACAGAAGTTATTAGAAGGGGAAATGCCCTGCTTAGAGGCCTTGAACAAATTTAAGGATAAGGTGAACATCAACCTATTCAGTCTCAGCCAGATGGATTTCACTTCAAACACATCCACGGCATAACTTAAGGGCCCCAGGAGCCTTGGAGATGTAACCTTCAATGCATAGAATATTTTGAAGACAGAAAGGGGATAATTACAAGATAAGAAAGTGTAGGAATATTGAGGTGGGACACAGTGTTGTTATGCTCAAAGGATGGTCTCAACTAAATTTGCTGTTATAGGCCTTGCTTCAATTTCTTTTTTGACAAATTATAGATCTATTTTACCTGAGTAACAAGATACACCTCAAAATGAAGAATTGTTCTAAATTTTAGAAGACATTAGTGTTTATCAGTCAAGACTTTGAGACCTATATATTTCCAAGGTTTTGCTTTATTTAATTCCTCATGAAAATGTTGAGGCTAAGGAATAAAAAGATAGGATATTTTATATCAATTTTAAAACTGCTGGGAAGAAGACTATTATTTCCCAGCTCCAACTACTTTACAGAGGTCAGCATCTGCTCATTCAAATGAGTTGGCACAACTCCATCACCAAAAAGCTATACTGGCAGTGCCTCAAACATACCAGTCTTGACAATAGAAAAGTTAGCAATCTTTGACAATCGGAATGTCAGTCACAGTTATTGACAAATATTCATCAAGTAATACTTCTCTTGACTGTTATTAACAAAGAGCAAGGTAAATCTAGTAGTTTCTGCTAACAGTGTTTGAATTGACTTTTAAGCTTTAAAACAAGGACTTTCAGGAGGCCTTAATTGTTTTAGTCACTTAGCAGTACAGATAGATGTGCAATTGTGCTAAAGAAAAGAAGAGATATACCTTTTTTTCTCAAAATGCTTTCTCCACCTCCTTCCTGAGGAGTCAAGCAGAGCAATGACTACACACATACCTCATAATTCCAGTTTGTCAGAAGCCTAAGCAACTGCAGATTCTTATAGATTTTTTTTCCTCACATTATCATAGACAATCTGATTACAGACAAGTCAACAACTATTGATATTTTAACACATGCTAGCAATGATGACTGCATAACTTAATAAATCATTATATTTCTCTTGAAATACTAAATGATTCTTCCAATAATATTTTTGAGAACCAGACTGATGTAATACAAATTTATGTAAAGTTTGGTTTGGTAAAAAAAGTTGGTCTTTTTTTATAGATCCAAAGGTTTTTGCCCACATTAGTTCTTGCATAAATATTTGAAAACCTGCATGTTTCAGTTATTCTCTCCAGTAGTATCCAACTTGCAAATTTATCTAATGATAATACACATCATAGTTATTTTCTGTTATTTCCCTCCTGCCTCAGAAGGGTCTCCCCTTTTGTGTTTACTACAATCAACTTGGTCCTGTCTTCAGAAGTTTCAGTGATATCTAGTTATATTTTAAGTTTTGTCCAACATTCAGTAATTGTTGTTAGAGGAAAAGTTTTTGTTATGAAGACTTCCAAAAGGGAAAAAATGGTGTTTCACAACAACTTATATTAGTCTCATTTTTCCTATTATATGTATCTGTTCCAAATAGAAATTAAAAATGCTCCAGATTCACAAATTTGTTTTTTGGCCTTAGTGATGATACTTGATTTTGATTCTGTATTCAACTATGTCCCTTTACCACCTCTGTTGTGCAAGGAACCAACAAGCCATCAAAAAGGTAATGGAATATGCAACCTACATATAGCTTTAAGCCTACCAACTATGATCTGATCTTCACTGGATATAAATCAGCTGACTTGAAAAATTCTATGCCACTTGTACCAAGTTAGGTTATGGTCCTTGTTTTTCATCATTCTTGCAAAGATGATTGCAAACTTTAGTGCTACATATCAATCTGAAGGTTGAAGTATAGTATCAAAATTAAACATATTACCCTGGGAAACTTACCTTCTAGAATGGTAAGACAGACCATGGAAGGGAAAGCAAAGACAAACCCCCATAATCATATAATGGTGGTAAGTCTAGCTCACTGATTCACACAATATATCAGTTAAATAACATTTCTTCCTAATAAATAATATCTTATATAGAGCAAATTTTAAATTAATGTTACTGTCCCTGCCTTTTATATATCTTTGAAATTACAGGTTAAAATATATTTACATTCTACTACAACTACATATATTAAGGAAAAATATGCTTTAATGCGAAAAATTGTGGATTGCTGGAGTGTATACCCCAAAATATTCTGAACCATCAATAATTAATAGTCATTGATGATCATTGTAGCAGAGCATTCATTTCATGAATGGCACATTTCCTGAAAGGCGGGACTTTGACTTGTAAGCACACTAAGGAGAGAAAGAACAAAAATGTCAGCAAACTAAAGTCTTAAATATCTAGAACACTTATTCATATACATCAAAACTCATGTCATGCCTACTATAATTAGACTAAAATCCTTACTAAGTCATAAATTCTGAGATGACTAAGAACCTATAAGATTTGGACTCTTGCCAGCATTAAACACAGATGTTAGCAAACACCATTTTAGAGTGTGCAGGCTGCTTTTAACTGTAATGTCTCAGGAAAATCTATTACATTTTTTGAACATTTACAGAAGGTTACAAAACCTTTCACAGAAGGATGATGAAAATAAATCTGAACCTTTCCTGAACATCAGATTATAAAAAGATAGGACCGATGAGTAATTTCAGCTTGCAGTGAGCATCAAAACATTACAAAGTGAGATGCAAAGAAAGATCAAGAGAATATCTGAATATTAGATTAGTATTTGAGAATAAATTTCTTTGGATTTCTGTGAGGCCAAATTCAAGGTCCAGAACATGGTCAGGGCAATTCCAAACACAAATATATACAGAGTGGAAAATTAATTAAGACCAGCCCTGAGGACAAGGACTTCTGTAGAGGGAGTAGTGAATGAGAAGCTCAGCACCCAGTAATGTGCTAATGTGCACTTAAAGCCCAGAAAGTCACCCTGTCCTGGGCTGCATCAAAAGTGGTGTGGCAGAGGGATGTGATTCCTCCCCTCTTACTTGCTCTCATGACAGCCCAACTGGAGTACTTTGTTCAGCTATAGGGCCCTCAACATTGGAAGGACATAGACCTGTGGTATAGAGCCCAGAAGAAAAACACAAAGATGGTCAGAGGGCTGGAGCACCTCCCATAAGAAGACAAGGCTGAGAGCTGGGATTGCTAAACTTGAAGTTACAAATAAAAGTAATAGTACAAAAAAACCCTCATACTGACAGAGTCAGAATACAACCTGACACCCTGTTAGGGTGGTAGTGGCAGTCCAGATGAGATGGTCTTGTCAAAGCAGTGATCCTGTAGAAACATCTGGTAGCTCTTGTCTCCTCTGGGAGTCCAGTGGATAGAAGCTGCCTGTGCTGTCTAAAACCCTGGATTTATCCAGGTGGGAATGCTTGGCTCCACCCCCTTGGGTGGAGCATCTCACAATGGGATGATCTCATTCTATGAGTCATGCAGTGGGTCCTTGATGGCCCATTAAACAGAGATAACTCCCAGAGGAAGTTATCTATGAGTCATGTGGCAAGGCATTGTTAGGCTCGTTAACAGAAGATAAGGAAAACCCTGCCCCACCTTGGCTCCAACGGCTCATGGGGATAGAATACATACCTTGGGCACAATTTTACATTGTAACCTAGGACAGAGAGGTACTTTTTGCTAGGACATGTTGTGATAGGAGAAAAGGGTATGGCTGTAAACTGAAAAAAATAGTGGGTTTAGATCAGATATTGGGAAGAAATCTTTTACTGTGCTGG
Organism: Hippolais icterina; assembly: GCA_013400075.1. Lineage (NCBI taxonomy): Eukaryota > Metazoa > Chordata > Aves > Passeriformes > Sylviidae > Hippolais > Hippolais icterina. The sequence continues at coordinate 112,124 of VWYN01022136.1, forward strand.
TGGTGAGAACAGCCAGCTGGAACAGATTGGCCAGAGAAGCGGTGGCTGCCTTGTTTCCTGAAATGTTCAAGGCCAGATTGAATAGGGCTATCAGCCACTTGATCTAGTGGAAGGTATCCTTGCCCACGGCAGGCAGATTGGGACTAGATGACTTTTAAGGTCCCTTCCAACCCATACTATTTTACAGTTCTGTAAAATAATGTTCTCCTGTACAAAGATTTATCATATATAAACATATACTTCTATGAATTACTTAGCAACTAAAAAGAGGGAGTATTCATTAAATGGAAGTTAGACAAAGAACAATTACAAACACTGCCATGTGAATGCAGATGCAGTCCATAGAGTAACATTCTTTTCTCAACAGCAGATATTTCTTCTGATGTAGATGTCTTTGTTTCTATGAAACACCTGTTACATATTTTTGTGTCCTCAACATGACAATTTAGAATACATTTATTTTTTATATAGATCTTGCTTATCAAGTAGTATAAATCGCATAAATATATTTTTTCATCTTTTATTTAAAAATATCTGAGATAGCTTTCATGTAGCTTGTTCAGCCACCATGTCAGTATAGTACAAGTGCCACAACAGTGCTATATACAGCTTTCTGGGACTGCCTCATTTGCTGCCTGGAATATTGTGCTACCATAATTATACTGATAGCTGTACCTGGAGATCTCATTTATGTCTGGTTTTATCCACACAATATGCATTTTCTCAGTTTCTATGTAGACAATACCCTCAGAGATACATCTTAATTGTGGCAGGGTACCATGTATGCTGAACTTAAGTATTCACAGCCACCTATTCCCCCAGTAATACTGCAATGTAGTTCTAAAAAGCAATTTATTAAAGCCTTCTGGAAGAAAAAAAATATAGCGAAGTTATTATTCCCCAAACCCATTCCTGTGGCCCAGTCTTATGTAATATAACTCTCCCTTGGGGATTATGAATTATTCTTCATGCATTCACTCACTTTTGATACTGTGTTTTTCAGTAGAAATCCCTTCTTTTATACCCAAGGCCTATTTAATAATAAACAACTTCCCATCTAAAAAACTAAATAAAATATATGCTTCAAAATACTATGACTATAACCCAGACATCTCCACATGATAATGTAATATAATTTGAAATGAAAATAGAGGAAAAACATGCACATCTTGCATTCGTCAATAAACTCTACTAAAAAGAGCGGTTTGTATATACAATAATTATACTAGCCTGCCAAGAAAGACATCTTTCTTAAAAAGTGATTAAGTCAGGACATTTAACAGAAAGGCACTGAAACAATTTCTATAATTCTTTTATTGCTAGAACATGTACTGTATACTTATCTTCCACAGTGAACTTCTTGTCTCCACTATGTTGTATGCTGAAAGTTTTAAAAGGTCAGTTCATGCTCATTTGTCTTCATTCTCATTTACTTCTTTGCTTTATGTTCCACAAAAAGTCTTCAAATGTTTTCCTTATTTATTTGTTTAACATCATCAATTCCACATAGAAAAAGTCAAGTGGCAAGATAGTAGATAAACAAAGGTGAATGGAGCAGAGCATTATCTAAGACTGGTAAAATACAAGTCTCTGTTGAGGTAATAAAAACCCTAAAAATGGTAGTCAGATGGCATAATGTCAAGAAAAACTAAATAGAGGGTTATAATTATTCTGCAATAACTCCTCCCCACACCACTCCTTTTTTACACTTTTCCCCTATTCCAATGTGGGTCCTTCACAAGTGGCGGTTCTGACAGGACCTCATTCTGGATCTCCATGGGTTTGCAGCTTTCTCCAGTCTGCTCTAGCGTGGGGTCGTTCATGGGCTGCAAATGGGTGTCGCTTCACCATGGTCCTCCGTAGGCTGCAGGATAACAAATTCCTTCATCCTGATCTTCTCCATGGTCTGCAGGGGAATCTTGGCCCTAAAGCCAGGAATGTCTCATCCTTCTTTTTCTCCTTTGACCTAGTTATTTACAGGGCTGTTTCTCTCACTTTTTTTTTGCTCTCTCACAGCTGGTTTCTGAAAAATATAATCTCAGAAGGCATTGGAAGTATTGTTTGAGTTCAAATGTGTCCTGCAGAAAATCCCCTGGATCTGACTTTAACCAGATAGAACCAGCCGTACCTGGGATGGGGCAGCCCCTCTCCTCTTTTCTCAGATGCCACCCTTGAACTGCTGCCACTGCCAACACTTGGACATATAAACCAAACACAAAGGCAGGGAACAAAGACCACAGTTCAGCAACAGAATCTGCTGGGGAGTTCTGCCTATTTCAGAGGGGTCAGGCCTGTGACAGAGCTTTCCTTATTCCTGTCACTTTGTTTTTAGGCTTAATTACATGTTACATAGAGAAGGGATGAACAGCAGTACAGCTTTTAAGCTTCTTTGATAAACTTCCATTAGGGACTCTCCAGCAATGACTGTAAAGCTCCAGAACTCTGTAACCAAGTCCTTTAAGGGGGCTTATGTTTTTGTGGGTTTTTTCTTACCCTGATTTAGATGTAAGGGAGAAATACTGACAAGATATTCCCAAGAGATCAAAACAACAAAAACTTTACTAACAAACTTCAGAAAATTAGGGAACCCTAGCAAAAGTTTAAAGCAATATTCAATGAACATCAAGCATTTCACAAAACATTAACTTAGCAACCTCTAGGCCCATTCAACTTAGCAAACTCCAACCTATCTGAATTTAAGTCATTCAAACTTCATGAAGAATGAATTAGAACAAGAGATACAGAAAAGAACAAATATAGCTACCCCTCATGTTTCAGCTGATGTAAAATCCAAGGGACGGTAGACAGACATGTGCTTTTACTGTTCTCTGGCTTGAGCACCCTTTGACTTTCCTGGGTCCTTCCCCCAGGTGGGACTTCTGGTCTGGTGTCCAGTCAGGAGCTGGGTTAGAGGCTCCAGGGGTAGGTGAGGAGCATTGCCTGTCATGTGCCAGGGCTTGGTGACCATTGCAGAGGCTGGCATGCAGAACCCAGTGGGGTGGGGTGTGCAGAGCAGGGCATCACCTCACTGGGTCAAGACCCAACCTGTCCTTTCCACTCACACATGTGTCTGAAAAGTTTCAAGCCCAAAATCTCCTCCAGTCTCTCACAATGGTAGATCACCGAAATTGTTTGAGCATTAAAATATAAATTATGTCTGAATTCGGGAGTATACAAAAAACACTATCTATTTGCAAAATTTGTCTTTTGCCAAGTCTTGCATTTCTGACAATTTGGTATCAAAGCTAATTGATCTCAGAAGAAGCATTTCAGCTCTCTGTGAAGCTCAAAAGAGTTGCGGCTGTGTAAACACGGAAGATGTTGACATCTTTTTTCAATTTTATTTTTTAAAACAAATNCTTTCCTTCCTTTCCTTCCTTCCTTTCCTTCCTTCCTTCCTTTCCTTCCTCCCTCCCTCCCTCCCTCCCTTGAAAATGACTCAATCACTCTTTTCTTAGAGAATCTTTACCTGAAGTTCATCTTCCTATGAACTGAAAGGATCCAGCACACAAAGTAAATTCATATCTTCAACAGAAATAGAAAGTAAACTATTTTGAAGACTGAGCAGGAGGCTGCAATGGTAATCTTAGATTGCAGAGTTCAGCCATGCTCCTTTCTTCATACTAAGAACTAGACTGGGCAGCACAGAAAGAACACAAATGTTTCTTTTAGTTCAGTTCACAAAGCTGTAGTTATCACATAAGCATGTCTGACTTATATTTAACCAGCTGAATTTAATTCTTTCAGTTGAGTCAATTATATGATTAGAGGTTTTAAATAAGCTTATACTTCTTAAATAAGACTAAAGGATGCTAGATATTGGTTGTCCATAAGAATATCAAGTTTTAACATACATTTCAGTCATACAGAGGAATATTTATTATCCATTATAGTGGATGAGAGTCAATGCAAATTTGACACACTTAGTCATCTAAATTTTGGATTTGAGCAACTCAGATCAGTTGCCTTGATAAAAGTTATTCTCGTTTGAGATTATATCTGACAGAATCTACAGAAGACTGATGCTATCCTGGATTGCCAGCTGAAATCCAGTACTTTCAAAGAAAAGTAATGAGATTCTCTTCAACCTTCTTTGTTAAGAAGGTCTGAATCTAAATAGAAATCAAAGCCTAAGTCAGTTCATGTCAGTTGTTTAAATACAAACATAAATTGCCATTATAACAGCAGATAATTATTCAAGCCATCTTATATAGATATATGAAGATATATGTCAAATATGGTATAAGAAAGAGAGACACACTAGGGAAATGCCTAAAATTTTTCACCTGCAGTTACAGACCAGACAAGAACAATTTGTGAACATTTAAATAATGGCACAAGTCTGTGTTTGATAAACTGAACTATCCCATGCAAAGCAATCAAGCTCATTTTGAAACACACATTGTCACTTCAAACTCCACACTTAATTAGCTGCACTGGGAAATACTGTGTGTGCCAATGGGATTGACCAGCTGAGGAAATACTTTCAGACCCTTCACCAGTTAGCTTTTCAAGGAGATGAAAAAGACACCTCTGCACATTTTAACCAATAGTGCCACTTTAAAGTCTACTATAAGTGACATACAACATCATTTAAGGTGAGACTTTACCAGTAACTACAGTTTTTATCCAGTTGATGTATATCTATTGTAGATAAGCTAAGCAATGTTTAAGTGAAATTTGATCAGCTATTACACATGTTGATGGAGAGTCTGAGTTCTCAAGTTGTTTTTCAGGCCATGATGTTGCTCCTTAGTGCTGCACTATCACTTTTTGAGGTTAGATTTAAATTTTCCTTTTCACAGCTTTCTTCTCCCCCATAGTTCTACATAGTCACTCTTCACAGCCCTTCTTCATAAGATCTCAGCTGTTATGCAGAACTCATTTCTATCTGGTCTGGAGCTGTATCACAAACACCAAGTGCAGGTGACCCTGAATTCTGTCTTAATTACTGTGGCCTTTAATACTGCCCTAATCCAGTTAATATTCTCCCTGCTTTAATACTATGAGTGACAAAAAATGTAACAACAGAGAAGACAATCAGCCTTCAGAAGAACTAGCTGCTAATTCAGGAAAGTGAATGGGCTTAATGGAATTATGGCAAAGGATTTATGTCCCTGATATTAATACAGCATGATCTTAAGAAATGGGAATAAAAGAAAATCCCAGGATATCAGGGGTGAAAATATTTAATCCTTAGGTTTCTCTTCTAAGTAATTTAAAAATTCTACTTTCTTTTGTAGTGTCTCATGTAAATTTCTCAAGAACAATTGATATTCAGTCTTCTAAAAGATGCTTAGGAACTGTGAAAAACATTTATTTTCAACTATGATCTCTCTATTGGCTCTGTAGTTTCATTCAGAGCTATTCTCTTTTTAATCTATTATAAGATATCAGCAAGACTGATCCCATAGAGATGATGAGTTTCAAAATCTGTTAGTCCATAACAGCTAGTGTTGGGGCACTCAGTTTTATGTACAGGCACTGGTGCAAAATAACAGAAGGAAGCACAAATGCTTCAGTCTTTTCTTTTGAGCTGTGTAGGAAGCCTGCTTAAGACCCTCCACTTTACAAGCCACAACTCAGTGTTCTATTCTAATTAAATAACACAAAAAAATCAGGTAGACAAAAGCAGGATTAGACTGAAACATATGCTAATGTTCATCAAGGCAAGTCTTTTTAAAACCTCTTGCCAGCTTTCTCATCCTTACTAATTTTCTATTTAGGTATCTACCACAAGGAGTAATGTTTGTAAATTTCCACGGTGCCAGGAAAGCTGCAGCAAAGATGACACAGAGAAACATATTGTCACACTATGCAAAAAGTCAATAAACTCAGAAAATATCTTGGGGAAAAGCAAATTCAAACAAAAGACACAAGTTAATATTCTTTCTCCTTCTCTGACCTGGAGACTCTAGGAGCAGTAGAACAAAGAATTCTGGGAAGCAAAGAACACAGGATCTTGTTTTTGTAGAAACCCTAAATGGTTAAACTTTAAAAATATTAATTCTAACGGGTCTTGACTATTTACAAGAATATTAGTTTAAATAACAGAAGATTTTGATAACATACGCTGTATCACTCAGTAAGAATCCCACAAGTACTCTTACAGCATTCTAAAATATTATTTTGTACCTAGCCTAATTAATACTTTTCCTTTTTGAATGTTTCATGCTATTCTTTGATCCTTATGTTGTAAATTCCTGAAGTCAAACGTGGACAACTTGTTTCTTTGATGTCTTTACCCACCTATAGAGCAACAAGCTGACATTTCCAGTAACCAACAACCTAATACAACAATATAATACATATAGTAAGAATTTTGTGTCTCTGACTCAGTAAAGAGATCAGCATTTCATTTTGTAGCAGGTGCTGATTTTATTGATTCAATTGATTGATCTGTACCGGTGCAATGAAAGTAATATCAATGTCCTGCAACATTGTTATAGTTGATGAGATAGTTCAACTCCACATCTGTATAATGCACTTTGGAAACTGCAACCTGCAGGGCTGAAGAGTGGAATCACAAGAGAGAAAAAGATTGGAGGAGTTAGTATTATTGTTGAGGTTTCTTGCAATCTGAATTTTAGATTTTTTTTTTGTGATTCTTGTTATTCATGAATTTCACATCCCAATCAAGTACATGTTTCATATTTTAATATACTCTTGTATCTGTGTTTCATAATATGTTTGAACGGTTAGTTTGCAAAGATATAGACTGTTCATTTCATCTAATCTATTTAGAATAAGTCAATTTTAATTTGTATTAAACAGGTCTTTGATAATGAGATTCTCTTCAACATGTCTTTCAATTTCCCTACAGACCTGTAGAGCTTGACAAGGATATTTTTGGCAATTGTGATTTAATTAAATATTCCCTAAAGGGTTGTTATATAAAGCAAAGTCATATAAGCCACTGACAGCCATTTAAAATCAATACTTTTAGAAGACATACTTCCCACCATTCTCATCAAAGTATTGAAAGAAGGCTTTGATTTAGCATGGATTATATAATGTGTGATGGAGAGTTAAACTTCATTGCTGTTTTCACAGTCTCCAGAAGTGTCATTTATAAAACATGTCAGAAGCTTACTATTATCAATAAATATATGCCTAAAGAAAATCTATCTTACAACTGTATTTGTATTCAGCCCTACATTCTTATAGGATAGGAACTATAATATCTGCTTGTAGCTCAAACTACATCTACTAAAAATATTCTTAGTTGAAAATTGTCACCTTTTTTTTCACTGAAAATATATTTTTGGAGGATGAAAGAGAATGTAGCGATGAATGAGTATGAAGTATCAGTCTTGTGTAAGAACATGATAATCTAAAAGTGAAAAAAAAATCTAAATTTTGAAAAAAGTTTAAAATATTAATTTTTTTAAATTTTTTTAACATGCAGTAGTTAATTCTAAGGAGTAGTCCCAAATGATGATTAATTTTTGCTTTTTCTTTACTTCCAGTGAAGGTTGTCCTTTTACCTTTTCTCTTCTTATTTCAGTATTGATTTTGTAATTTCAATTTCCTTATACTGATACATTTGCTTTTCAAAAAGACAGAAAACAGTCTGAAACTTTAAAATTAAGAATACTGTATCCATTTCTCCTTAGTGTGTAAACACAAACAATATCAGAAAAAATTAATGGGGAAAAAAACCTAACGGAAAAGAAAAAGGAAATTTATTGTCTTAAATTATGGGCGTATTTTTGTGTTATGTTAGGACTTTCTGCTAAGAAAAATTCTGCCTTGATTTAATATCAGCCTTTGACATTTCCCATTGTTAACCTTTTTCAATCTTTCAAAATGTGGTCCTTATTTCAAAGACACTAAACTAGAAAGATCACTAAGATTAAAGGAAGTTCTCAAGAAGACAAAAGAGTCATTGCTGTTGAAGTCCAGAAAAACTTGGCTATGAACTTGTCTAGTTCATTCTTAACACTCCTCTGGGGAGTATTGGCAAATTCCTTGATATTATCCTGTATTCCTTCCCAAACTTTTGGGTTTCATTTTTCTGAATCCTTGATACAGAATTTCCTGATCATGACTTAAAGAGATGAATTGCTTAAAAAAAGCACTTTTCTATCTGCTCCTAATTTTCTGCCTTCCAGTGGAACTGAACAACCACAGCTTCTTATGAACCATTTTGAATAATTCTGTTTCACCTCTTCACTACACCATACACTAAACATATCTGCTTTCTTTACCTGCTGCTCTAGTCTTTGCAAGATCACTGCAATTTTAGCTATCAGTTCAAACAGAAGATTGCAATGTCACATTTACTGGGTATCTGTATATGTTGTCCTTATTTAGAGCAGATAAAAAAAATGTAAGTGAATTCATACATTAACAAAAAAGTGGCAGGAAACATTCCATATCCACACTGACATATCAATACCCACAATGCTATATGAACAGTCTCAGCTGTGAGAGGAAAATAACTCACTACCTCCATTTCAAAAAGATTAGTAAACCTTAGTATCAGCCGCTTCATTTTCAAAAAAGATACATTGAACTCAAATGAGAAGGAAATGGAAGAGAAATAGTATTAGTAATATTTTTCCACATAGAATCTGCAAGTTGCATTTAAGAGCACTGCTAATTCTAACAGAAAAAAAAAAAAAAAAAAAAAAAAAAAAAAAAAAAAGGAAGGCTTGGGATAATACCCAAAGCCCTGCAAACCATTACATGTCATGTTAACTCCAAAATATGAACTAGAGATATTTGACAGCTTCTTACATTCCCATCTATGAAATGTTACTACCTTAACTCTTGTGCCATAGGTATAGGGTGATGTCTAGGCTGCTGAACCAGTATATGAGGAAGAAACAAGGACTTGCAAAGATTACCAGCCACATGGAATACTATTGAAATTTCTGTGTCTGAATGTGTATTGCATCCTGTATATAAAATGCTAAATAAGAGAAATGCGAAACTGGGATTATAGACAATAAGGTCTAGGATGTCTCCAAATATCAGGAAATTTCATTACTTGATGGCATGGAAAAGACATCAAGATTAATAATGTTACTATTGGTATTTATATCATTTTCTGGTGACGATGGGAGCTGACTATAGGTAAGCATGAAGTTTCCAATGCCAAAAGGAGAGCAATTTTATTCATAAATTGTGTAAAGAATTAAATATTTTAATATAAGCATTTGAATAATAGAAGTGTGATCCATCTGTCAAGATGCTGAGCTTCCAGAGAGGAATGTAAGCTATGCCTATGCAGACATCTTTAACTGAGATAGTTACTGAGTTTCCTGCCAATCAGAGAGAAATGGGTACATGTAGGAAATAATTCAAGTCATCTTAATAAAAATGTTTAAACCAGGTCAGAGTAGCTGTCACCTGAACAAAGTCTCATTTTGCATAAGCCTTTTTTGCATGATTATTTTAAATAAAGTAGTGCTGCCTAGAGAGGAGAGAGAGGAGAGAGGAGAAAACTGATTTGATTTTTGTGACCCTTCAGTTCCACTGTTGCAGATAATCACACAGAATTGTCTGCAAGCTATGGTAATTTAACATGAGTGACTCAAGGGATAAGGGACATTCTTACTGTGCTGGGGGTTTTTTGTATCTAGAAGAGACAAAGATACAGAATAAACTCTGTCTGGGTGAGTTGAAAAATTTAGGAATATTTGACAATAGCATTATATTGCAATAACATAACATAGGTCTATATTCTGTGGCTTTCACGGGTCCATTAGATCAGAATTTGACATTTACAGAATTTTATGGACCATTTTGGTACGCTACAATTTTTCTTTCATCAGTTCCTTTACTCTTGCAATCCAAGGTTCATCAGGTTTTTTGATGTGGTGTTTTTTGAGGTTTTGCTTTAAAAATTAAGTCTAGGAATGCTTTAAGAACAAGCAAGACTCTATCAGTGTTTAAATGCTGTTAGCTTCAGCAGTTGAAAACAGTCCCAATGAACATGTGGATGATAACAGACTCAAGACAATCCTATCTCCAAGAGCTGAATTTTTATTTCGCTTGCCAAAGGGGAATCTGCACTGGCAGCTTTTCTACTCCAGTGCAGGTGTTTTTCCCTCTGCCCAAGGCTGTTGTGCATGACAGATGGATCAATAATGCAAAACAGGAAAATTCTGAACTTAGAATTTAAGAGTGTTTGATAATGATTTCTGAACAGGAAAAATAGTTTGTTTATATTATTTTAATTATCTGCAACTGCTTTATTCTTCTGTTTAAGGATTTTAAGTTACGAATAATCTTATGTTACAATATAGACTCAAAAGAGAAATTCTTCTAACACTGAGTAGCTGTTGTGCAAGATCACTTTGCTCAAATTAAGATGTACACCATCTGGCAGGTGTCTTGTACCTGTCATTGGGGATGACGATCACAATAAAGACTCTTTCTGAGCAAGGTTACAATATACATATCTATAAGTCTTAACTGTTTGGGATTTAGAGGTGTAATTTTTCACAGATGGTCTCTTGTATCTTGTTGTTCATCAGCCCAGATTCTGAGATCTCATCCCAAAGAAAATAGACAAAAACTGTTTTATTTAATACATGTGAAATAAGTTGTGACTAATCTAGTAAGTCTTCTGACTCTTGTTATGTACTTTTTTCAATTTTTTAATGACTTGTCCCAATGCCAATGTAGAAGCTCCCTTTTCTATCTTTCTAATCAGCTCTCAGAGACAGTTGGAGATATTATAAATAAAGTTCTTGCTGGAAGTTTTCAGTTATGGACTGACCCCATGAGGTACAAAAAAAAAAAAAACAAACAAAAAAACAAACAACTTTTGAATTAAAGATCTAAAACTTTTTATGTAATTTCTCAATTACTATTTGATCGTAAAGTAACTAAGCAACTATAGGGTGAGTATAATATTGGTTTTAACTAACTAGACTGAAAATATTTATTAATTGCAATCTTCATTAGAATATTTTATTCCAGTGAAATCTCATGTTAACTCACACTCCCATTTCTTTAGCATTCATTGATTGAGCTTTTCTATTATCTAAGATTTCTATGCCTTCTGAATATACAAGTTTCTTTGGTATGTGTCATGAGAGATGCCAGGCAATACAGGTAAAATATGAAAATATTTTGATTATTTTTCCTAAACTAATCTCCTTCCTTCCTTCCTTCCTTCCTTCCTTCCTTCCNCCATGATTTAAAGCTGCCTGCCAGAAGACATTGAGCATCGGCTCACTTTTTTTTTTTCATTTCTTTCTTCCTTTCTTTCTTTCTTTCTTTCTTTCTTTCTTTCTTTCTTTCTTTCTTCCTTCCTTCCTTCCTTCCTTCCTTCCGCTATGTTTTGCTATTTTGTTAATTTGTTTTTTTCTTGTTGCATAACAGATTCTATAAGTTTCCATGAAAACATAGTTAAGACACGTTGAAATCAAGGGCTCTACATTTTTATCATTGTCATATTTTTTCTATGTGTCCTGGGCTGAACCCGGGCTGTTTCTTGTTTTGCCCCAATAAGTTTACCATGCTATTTCTCTTAGACCCACCTGTTTTGTTTTATTCTGTTGCTAACATTTCAAGTGCAAACATAGATTCCACATACTCCACTTGTCCCACCAGCATCCTGCATCAAAAGCTGTAGGAAATATTGGAGGTCTGATTTGACACTAAGAAAAGGATTGAATACCAACTCTCTGGGTCATCCTATACTATCTTCCCCCCAAAACCCAACCTGCCATGTCACAAAAGTCACCTATTTGTGACAAAAGTCACAAAAGGAACCTATTTCAGCATGAGTAAATTAATTTGGCTACTGTCTATCCATGTCAAAGAATTTTCTGATACAAGCCTCCAAGTTAAAGTAATATATAGACCACCACATTGTTTTTAAAGCATTCAAATTAGGATTGTAATATACTAATAAAATGTAAAGATAAAAGTCCAACCAGAAAATATGTACCCTTTTCAATATATTTAAAAGTATTCTATGATAAGTTCCTTAAACAATCATGTTGATGTAGCAACGTAACTTTCTCAGCTTTCTCTGAAATGTGTCATAGCCAATTAACCAAATTGCCTTGAGCATTATCTAGCCTCATCTGAAGCACATATTTTACATGAGCTCTAAATGTTTCTCCTTCAGTCTGGTATTATCATCTAATGAACCTTGTTTTAACTAAAGAAATATATTTTTTCCCTTAGCTTTGAAGATTTGACCATATAAACCCCAGTATTTTTTCTGATGTATTGTTATTGCCAGTTTGTATATGATTTGCTTCATATATTATACAGAGAATAGTTTTAGTAACTGTTTTGAAAATTAGGATGGCAAATGATATAAGAATATATTATGAATAGGAGCAAGAAATAAAAGAAAATTAAAAAAAATCTAGCTTTTTCTAGCAGGTTGCACTTGAATATAAATATACAGTGTGTAGGTTTACTGGTTTTGTCATTATTGTGACAATCAGATTAATAAATTTTCCCTGGTTGAAACTAAAAATAAATAGCAAATATATCAGTTAAAAGACTAAAACCAAAACCAACATTTAGACAATGATTTATGATGTGAAACTGTTGAATTTATGAAATACTGTGGTCCTCCATAATACAGTTCATGTCACACACCTACATGTGAGACACCAGACTACTCACACATAAAATGTATCACCACTGCAAACAGTGCAGTTTCTAACTTTATTCATATATAAAGTCTGATTTAAGACATTTAAGACCATTTTCAACAATACCAGTGGTCTTTAGAGATTTTTTTTTTACTAAATCAACGTTTTTCCTCAGCTCTTCTTTGAATATATAACAATAATTCCATTCCATTAAGAGAATATTTAACTTGTCATACTGTCAGAGTATGTAATTTTTTCCATGTCATGTGTTTTCAGGAAAGTTATATCAGGCAGAACATCAATTATATTTTCACCACAGTTTTCTTCTAATTCAGTTCTATGACTTTTTAAATATGTTTTAGAGTTTTTAAACTGCAATTACAAAAGCCAATAATATGGATATTTTTACTTCAGTGTAAGAAAACAATTTTTAAAATTATATAACACAGAAGTAACACTTTGGATAATTATATAATGTTTTAGTGTGAAAATTAATCTGTTTGGTAAACAAATACCATACATATGATTATGTGGTACTTGAATACCTTGGTTCACTAGTCTGGAAAAATAAATGAAAACAAAAAGGAAAATATTTTGGAATAAAAATTAGAAGTCCAACAAAAAACTTTAAATACCTTCAAAAATTCAAGGTTTTTTTTTTCATGCTTTAAAAGTCTCAGGGTAACATGTCATTTCAAAGAGGATTCAGGATTTCAAGTTAAAGACAGAAATTTAAAGTGGAAAGCAATTTTAATAATTGAAGCTACAATTCATCTAGAACATAGCTGTGATAACAGTTCTGCTTAAAGAAACTATTTAAGCTTACTGAAAAGTTAATGTACATTAGAAAGCCATTAGATCACTTGTGATTTAGATTTGCAGGACATGTAAAATGTAGGTTTTTCACAGCAGAGATGACAAATCACAGTTATTTTGAAACTTTTGACAAAGACAAATTAAAATTTAAATGTAAGGAAATGACAGTCTGAGAATTATCTGTGCCTTACTCACCATGAAGGCTGATAATGCTTCTAATAAGCTTAACTACAGTTTGGTTTGATTTTTTTTCCTGGCTTGTTTTGGTTTTCTTTTTCTTTTTCTGTTTTCTTTTTTTGGAGGGAGGATTGGTTTTCTTTTTTTGGTTGGTTTGGTTTTGGTTAGGGTTTTTTTTTGGTAGTCACGGTGATGTTCATTTTTTGTTTTGGGTGGCTGACTTTTTTAGTATACATTTTTTTAACACTTCTCCACAGCCCACATTCATCTTGGCTTAATAAATCTCAAATCATTAAAATTTGATCTGAATTTGCATGAATTTTTGCAAGAGAAGAAGATATTTTTCAAATATAGTTCTACTGCCTATCTAGGTGGTAATGTACTTGCAATAGGCTCTGTCTGCGCCTTTGCCGGCTACAAGTCACTGGTGAAAATACAAGTAATTCAATTAATGAGAATAGCAGTCATGTTGATGAACTGGTATGTTAAGCAAGTTAAAACCAAGTCTATATTTCCAGAGCTATATTTTTTCTTCTTCTTTTAGATATACATAAAGGCTTACTAATTAGATTTTTAGAAGTCTCTTGTCTAAATATTGATGTAGTAAAGTCTGGTAAATTTTAGTTGACAGAACACTTGTATGGACCTTCAAAAGGAGAAACAAAAATGCCTAAAATAATATTATTGTAGATTTTATTTTCTGAAATAACACCATGCATATGTGTGTATAATTGCTATGTTAAAAAAAAAGTAATATTCAAATCATCATATTTAAATAATATATATTTAACCAAAATTCTGACATATTCTCTTGGTCTATTAGCAGCGTAAAGAATGCCAGCTGAATAGAGTTTCTATAAAAGAAGATATCCGCCATAAAAATGTATGTTCTGTTATTGTTAAATAATAAACTCACTAGTTAGTTCTAACAGATTCTGACAGTTTCTGGGATGAAATTCAAATGTAGATGAGGAAAGATCTCTCCAAAATCTTTAAAGCTGTCAACAAACTTAGCAAAATTCTATAGCTGCAAAGCATTGTAAACATACCTGGAACAATGATATAATAGCTGTTTCTGTGAGAATCTATCCATAAAGAGAATGTAATCTCTTTAAAGACACTGAAGAGTATGTCTAAATAACCATAATACACTGTAGTACTTTAATGACGTCTATATTCATATGGCTTTGGATCTAATATCTTGTGGTTATTAAAAATCAGTTCTAACATTCTTCTCTGCAAACAGAGATTGAAAATGTGATTGAAAATATACTGTCTATATAGTCTATGAAAGTTTAGATTGTTATCCATATAACTTTTCCTTACATATTTAATCCATTTGACAGCTCTAGTCACAGGACTATGACTCTTTTACTGTATGCTTCATAGCTTTTAACTTCACATTGCACATTAACTGGAAAATTTGATAAATCCAGTTGGCAATTCTACGTACTCCAGGGCAAACCTGAAGTCCACAAGGTTATTCTCTTAAAGTACATAATATATTGGAATGAAAACTGGCTGAACATCCAGACCATAAAGATGATAGTCAGTGTCACAAAGGTTAGTTGGAGACAAGTCAGTAACAGTGTACCCCATGGGACAGTACTACTTTCCATTCTGTGTTCATTTCATTTTAAATTTCATTAATGATCAGAATGATGAGATGGAGTGTGTACTCTGCAGGCTTGCAGTTGGCACTAAGTGAAAAGAGTGGCTGGTATGTCAGAGGGTCCTGCTGCCATTCAAAGGGACCTTGACAGGCTGGAGAAATGGGCTGACAGCAGTGTCAGGAAGTTCAGTAAAGTTCTACAGCTGGGAGAGAACAATCCTGTGCACCAGAATATGCTGAGGCTTAACTGGCTAGAAAACTACTTGGCAGAAACAGCCCTGGGCCTCCTGGTGGATCCAAGTTGATCATGAGTCTGCAACGTGCCCTTGCCACAGATAAGATGTTAAGATACAATTGGTGAGAGATGGCTCTGTACCAATTAACATGTAAACTAGACCATATGGCAAAGTCAATAATACAGACAAAACAAATGTGAGGTAGACAGGGGGAGAGAGAGAAAGAGAGGGAGAAAGGCACAGAAAAGGATGAGAGGAGAGCTGGAGAGATCAGGCAGAAGATAATCACCATCCACAGATCTGCAGTGTGCAGTTGATCTTTCTTCACCCTGGTCTTCTTGGTAATGGGGGTCCCAAGGTTAAAAACTTCACTATTTATAATTTTTGCAAACAGAGGAATTAATGCTCACTGGCTGTAGAGTTCCTTATTCCATTGGCTAAGTGCTTCTAATGCTAACTAGTTGAATACTCAGTCTTTCTCTTGAGTGTTAGTTGTGAGTAGGTGGTTGCAATCTTCCCCTGCCAGAATTACCTTTTGCCTAGTCCAAGTTGATTTCAGCACAATTTTAGAGCTGGTTTCCTTGTGGCCCATAAATTCTGCCATTATCAACAATACATTCTTGTTCCCTAGCTTTGTTTACCTCCCCCTAGGCCTGAGATGACATTTGTACAATAATACCACCTTTCTCTTATCTCAAGTTCCCATCACTGGTGACTTAACAGGGGGTGGGCGGGGTTTGGTCATCACAGATACCATCTGTCTCATAACTCTGGATGATTTTTGTTTGACCAGTGATATGTGTACAACCAGTTGCTTCTTTACCACAGTTTGCCATTGTGTGAATTTTGTGTGGACTCATTACCCAGGAGTGCTAACCAGACCTTGCCTCCCCTGGCCTGGAGTTAGCTCCACCTTGTCGCTCCATTCTGCACTTACCTTGTAGCAAAGTCCTTCTGTGGTAACAGAAGTGTTTGAGACAGGCAATGGTGCTCTTCAAGTCCCTACAGAAGGCTAATGTTATACTGGGCTGCATTAGGAGGAGTATTGCTGGCAGGGTTCCAGGGATGATCCCTCCCCAGCACTGGTGAGGTCACATCTGGAGTTGAAATAGCAAATAATAATTAAAAAAATCATAAGCCTTGTTAGTTTATGTATAACTAATGATTCCCTTGATCCTGAATTTACAATACATTGTCCTGATCAGAAAGTATTTTTTAAAAAATTTACATACATAATTTATTTTGCTAGTGTCTTGGTTTGAAAGACAGGTATCTGCTAAGGAGGGGCAGAGCCTCCTTAGGAAATGTAGAATTCAAATCCTCTCCCTCCAAATATTAAAATTTAGAGACTTAAAGGGGCTTTCAGGCAGAGGTATGGGAATAGGAATAACAGTTCTTTACTAGTATATATAACAAGACAAACAAACAACAACAACTACAGCATTAACCAGGGACCTTAAGGGGCTTTGTTTCACAAAACCCGGGACAGTCTGATCTCTTGGGACTCTGAGAGCACCAGGCTGGAATGGTGGAAAATCCCGGGCTGGTGGATGAGACCAGAAGCTCCACCGGTGGTAGCTGGAATGGCAGGGGTGTCCCTGCAGGGCAGGGCAGGGCAGGGCAGGGAAGGGCAGGGCCACAGCGTAGTGGAAAGCCCCAAAGCAGTGCCCAAGAAAAGCCCCAAAGCAGTGCAGAAGAAGCGGTGGCAGTGGGACAGGGCCGGGCCAGCTCCAGCAGGGCAGCAGGAGGAGAGCTCAGGATTTCCTGGGCACACGAGCAGATGATGGTGGATTTCTCAGAATCGGACCCAGTGGTGACAGTGAAAATTCTCCTGCAGCAAGGAGCAGCCTGACCATCCTCTCTTCAATGCTGTGAGCAAGAGAGCAAAGCTGCCCCCAGCCCTGTCCTTTGCCTGCCCCAAAAACTTGAGTTACCTCCCCCCTCCAAGAGAAACTCCCAGACACAAAAGAAGTGTAGCCAGATGCTACAATTCCAACCCTTTGGCCCCTTTTGTCCTGCTTGAGTATCTATAAGTATCCAGTAGTTAGTCTCCTAGCAACTCTTGGGAAAAAAAATTATAGATTAAAAAAAACCAAAACCAAACAAACAAAAAACCAAAAACAAAACAAAACAAAACAAAACCCCAAAAAAACCCCACCAACAAACAAACAAAACAACAACAACAACAACAAAAACCACAAAAAAAACCCCAAAAAAACCCCACCAAAAACAAAACACCAAAAACAAAAACAAAAAAACCCCACCAAACCTAACCCCCAACAGCTGATCAAGACATTGAATTACAGCTTCAAGAGAAAAAAGATTTGTACTTGCACTGTTTAAAATTCTGTACATCTAAGAAGACTGCAAAATTTATATGACCTGTAGAATGTATCTGCATATATAACATGCAGCTAATTTCTTAAGAAAGCATATGCTTATTTTTTTGCTTCTCTCATGTCTGAAGACATTTCTTAAAAATCAGAGAGAGAAAATTTGTTACAAGGTTGTCCTTTATCTCCTCTCTCAATATTCACCTCTACTAGTGTAGATGTCAACTATCTTGTTATGCTAGTAGGATAAAAACAGATGTATGTCATCGTCTTTTTCTGCTTCTCACCTTTGACAGAAGCATATGAAGAATGTAAGTTATACTTAAAGATCAAATTCCTCCTCCTCCTCTTGAAAGATTGGTCAGCATTACTAACAATGACAGTGTTTCTGTTCACAGATCCATTTTGCTTTTCTTTAAAACTGATGTGTCAGGACTAAGAAGAAAGCCAAATATCCCAGGAGAAATGTCAGTAACGCCTTATTTTCTCTTTCTATCTTAATTGATTAAATTATATTTTGAAGTGATTTTTTGTTCTATACTCTTCTAGAATTAAAAGCTTCTTTGACACTAATTTTATAGGAAAATCTTTACAGAGTAAAATTATTTGCAAAGTAAAATAAAATTTCAGTTCTTCTCCATATATTTACTATTTTCTTTAACAGGAGAAAAGAAGATAATGAGAAATTCCTTTCACATGATGCTCAAAAGCAGATACTGATCTTAACCCACAAATGCCTCATTTCACGCATAAGCAATCACCAAGGAAAAAAAGAATAGTTGCTTTCCAGAAATGTATGCAGTGTTTATCCTCATCTGTCCTTAGTAATTTTGTTTTTTCATTTTCACTGAGAAAATACTCTTGATTTCCATTACTCATGGCTATTTCAGCTTGTGATGTCCCCAGACATGGGCACTGTATTTTACTTTCCTCCTGTGGTGCTTTAAGAACAATTACTTCATCACCCTTTGCCTCTTGCAGCTCCTGACTGCATCCTGCCCGTTTGCAACCTGTTTCCCTACAGATGTTTTCTTAATATCTCAGTTTTTTTAAGGCTTCTTATGTTCTCAACTGTCTTTTGTGTTCTATATTCTTCTTTGGTTTCCTTTTCTGCATTCTGTAACTCTGTAAAAAAGTTGCAGATATCTTCAATTTATCAGGGTTTTCCATACTTCTTTTGCTATGCATATTTATTTCATATTATTTTCTCTTTTTGCAGGACCAATGCAACAGCTTCTGCTGGTGTAACTGTTTGTTAGGAGTATGCCAAAACCAAAAGAATTTGGGCAACATAAATAACCAAGTAAAGTCAAGGGGGGTTCTCTGCCAGTTTATGGGACTCATTTGCAAGGCAAACTGTGTCTCATAGTTGTAGGTACCAGTATGCTTCTCACATGACAAAATTCATATTCATAGTTACCTGATTATAGGGCGGTCAAGTAGGGCCCAGCTTCCATCTGAAAATATTGTGAAAAAAGTGAATGCTTTTTCTAGAAAAGTTCAGTTTCTTTTACTTCAATTATAAATTTAGGTGTGGAATTTGCTATTTAAATAGGCAAATGTTACAAAAAAAAGTGTCATATCAACTGAAATTTAAACCAACACAACTAGTATATTATTCATAATAAAGTGACTTGTTTGTAAAATTCTACCAATCCCACCATTAGGATATCAAATCAAAGTGATGTATAGACTTAAACAATAATGTCTTTGAACTGTGTGTGCGGAGAATACATCTCAGAATAAACAGCAACCTAAACAAATCAAGCAAGCTAAAATCATACTTTTTCTGCTGATCTAGAATTAGGTAACATCAGTAACTATATAGACCCATGTTAAATTTTGGGGAAAATAAAAAAAAAGTACAATTTTATCATCCAGTTAATAAAATATTGGATTTAAATCCTATCAATAAGTCAAAAAGAACCAGATAAAAATTGAAACAACCATTCAACCAAAATGACATATGAGTAACAATTCTAAAAAACAAAGAAGTTCTTGAATTTGTCACCAAAACTAAGAAAAATTTCTTTATGTAATATTTTATGTAGTAGTATAGTAAAATAGCATTATTAGGTACCCAATCCTCTGTTGTTTCAAATGTGGAAAAAAAAAATCCAAGTTATATAAGAAATCACATAGACTGTAGGTTATCAACAGAGGGAAGCATGAATATATTCAAAATATATTCAAAACACTTTGAAGTATCATGACAGTGAAACATAAATGCATCTATTGAGATTACAAGTTAAATTATTTTGATGAACTAGTCTTGCATTTCATTTAAGAGGGAATAAGAAATAACAAAAAAGAGAGCTAGAAGTTCTATGTCATTACAATTCTTTGTGGTAGAAAAGAAAAATGGCATTGTTGATCAAAGGGTGCAAAGAAACAAGCCCAAAAGGCTACTGCTTCTCAAGAAAATGCACTGATGCTTGAAGGCTATAAAGCTTCCCAGCTCCCAAAGACAGGCAATGGAGGGAGACAATAGCAGAAATGTGATCTTGCAGCATATTTCAGACTGAAAAGACCACATGTAAAATGATGAATATCCCATTGTGGCATCTCTAACCTGAGGACTATCAAATGACTGCATAATTGATCACTTGTTCATGTTCTCTTTGTAGTGAAAGGATCCATATGAAGTGACAGAATTCCATCAAAAGAGACTAGGAGAAACCCATCACAGCCCTATCATAGTGGTGGTTAGACCATTTATATCAGAGCTGTAATATCTAATAAGTGTATTACATCTAAAATTTTCAGAGTGAATATTTCTTCAATGCATTTTAATTGTCTAATTAATAGGTTCTTACCTGAAGATAATGCCTGGATCCCTTGAATGATCAGCAAAGAGGAGGAGACAAACCAGAGTGGAATGAATCAGTATATTGGAAGAAGGATAACACTGCTTTCAGGAAAACTTTAGACCACTAAAATCTAGTAGAACTGACTCAGAAGATATGACTGAGGCTTCTGTTTAGAGTTTTTATTACCACTTCAATGTTTGCCTCAGACTTCCTACATAACAATTGCATATGCTCTTTAGTGAATTTAGCCTTATGGCTTTGATTAATATACATATCCTTCGCAAAAAAATCAATACAGAGAAATATTCTGGGTTCATCCAGCACTTCTACCCTTAGCAGAGAGTGCTCTTACTCGCTAAATCTCCAAGGGTGCTTCAGATGCATGATTCCAAGCACCCGTGTAGTAAATTATGTTCAAAAGTTATTTCTGTAATCTCTTAGAGACATTTTGATGCTGTCCCTTACCTACTTTACACATATACTTCCAATATATCTCAAGGCCTTATGGCTATAAAGCATGTACTTTAGAATGGCCAGTCTAAACAAGGAAACATTTGAGCAGTCACGCATGATAATGCCAGTTTAAAGTAGCTTATTCTCTTCATACTCAGTTTGGAGATGCCAGGAGGGGGAAGTTGAGTTGAGCACCATGTATTTCTATAGAAACGTTATACAAGGCTTTAAATTCTGCTTGACAGTTAGTTAGAAAGCTACATGTGAAGTAACATGCAAAAGATGAAAGTTAATGGAACAGAAAATGGAGCTGCAAGAAATTAATGCAGAAAATGCCTATATTTAATATTCTGTTCTCATCTGCTCCAGTACCACAGAATCTTACCTTTAACTTTGAAGTATAAATCTCAAATGTAAAATGGTACAATATAATTTGAACTACAAAGGAGCAGCCCTTTAAAAGTCATTATATTTTTATTTCTAGGTAATTTTTCAGAACACATTCAGTCAATTGCTTTGTTTACATTTCTCATACAGTGGAAGTAATGAGTAAAGCCACAGACACAAAAAAGAAATACATTGAATTTCAATATGTTGTGCCTTTTTCAAAACTGCAACATTATAGCATATAGGCTGAATGTATGCAGGAAAGCATTAAAGATCTATTTTTCTTAACATTGCATGAGGACTTAACGAGGCAATATTGACTACCTCAACTGTCTAATCAATGCTGACTGATTAAAATCCCACTAAGAACTACCACCAGTAAGTCCAGATACCAACCAAAAAAAAATTTAAATTTAAAAAAAATTTTTAAAAAGTGTACTGGTTTTGCATTGATTAACATTTAATGTGGAGGGAAGAAGCCACCCACAGAAATGATTTTTCTAAAAGAAGCTGCTAACAGTTTCCTCTGTGCCTGACAAAACCAATCAGTGTCTAGTTTGAAAATTGACAATCCATTAAACCAATTAAAGAGCTGAATACACCTCTGTGAGATTCACATTTTAAGATAAAGAAGCCCTGGAAAATCCTCTTTTTCTTCTGGCCTGGGAACAGGTAACAGGCTGGCCCCACCTCCTCTGTGTATATTAAAAAAAAATTCCTTTATACTGTTTGAAGTTTTGAGCCTGCTTTGCTCTTCTCCTCATCCTATCTCACAGCAGAAAAGGAGTAAATAATTCTAGTGGGTGCTTTGGCATTTAGCCACAGCCCAACCTAACACATTATTTGGTGCGTTGGCCGCAAAATCTCAAACTGGTGAATCAAAACCACTACAGGTGAGAACGATTCTCTCCTCTCTTTGGCTGTCTTTTAAAATTGATTATTCTTCAGGGCAGAAAAATGTACAGAAATTTAAGGAACAACCACAAGAAAAATTGTTAAAAATGGAAAACTGCCAAGGAAAAATTTGAAAGAAAAACAGACAAAATAAAATGTGAATCCACTAGTGAGAGACACAGAGAAGTGCACACTGAAGTGATAAGTGAAACTTTGTATTAAGTGTGATCAGCTCCCAGTTATAAAACTTGGGAGTTTTAACGACCTTTTCACTTTTCCAGAAGTCTTTCCTGGATTTTTTTTCTGAATGGTTCTTTGAACTGTAACTATAAAATTATATGTTTCTGAGGACTGTACTGAGAAGGTATGATCATTGCCAGTTTTAAAGGAAACTACAGAAGTGTTTCCAGTGCCTAAGAGAATAGAGAACAAAGCATAAACAAGTTATATTGCAAAGAGAATATTAAATATTGCTTGCACCTCTTAGTTTTGTATTTATATTTTGCTTACAGTATAAATGGTAGCAGTCATATTTTGAGGTAAATGAAATATTATCTTAACAAAATAAGGATTTTTAGGCTGCCAAGTAATGGGCTTTTTTATATCACAGCAAGAGGGAAATAAGAGAAAATAATAGTTCTGTCCCATGGAGGTTCTGTCCCTGTTGCAGACAGAAAACAGGATAAAATCAGTCATCACTATAGCAATTGCCTCATTCAAAAAGGATCAGTCAAAATGCAGCAGGCTGTCATTCAGGCAAGATCTTTGTCATTGTTACTTGTATTTCTCTATATTTACATTGCAGGTGTTTGAATTTAAGCTTGTTTCATTAGTGACTTCTTACATATGCCAGCACTAATGAGAAGTTTCAGTGAGTAATTACTTAATTTCTGTAGTGAGGAACAACATAAATGGGAGAAAACTGGTTAAAAGGGCATTCCAAGACTCTCAGAGAGGGTATCTCCATCACCTAGACAGCATATTGTGTTTCATCAAAAAGAGTGTGACCAGAAATTCAAAATGGTTTGTACAGCACTTGAAAAACTCCACCTGAAGAATCAGATACCACTTTGGACCACCTTGTACAAGGCAGGTTCTGACAGTCTGAAGAAAGTCTGGTGAAGAGCTTCCAAGGTAGTAAGGGAGTCTGGAACACATGCCATAAAGGCACTGATTCAACCAAGAAATTAAACCTGCCTTAAGCAATAGGTCAGATCTGACGAGTTTTGGAGGGGTCTCTCAGGAGGAATTCTATTGTGATCAGATTTAGAAAATCAGATTTCAGATCTTTGCAGCCCCTGTAGAGAAAACTAAATAGTACCTTAGAGGGTGTACATGCAGGTGAACCCATTCAATAACCTGTCTGTAGAGTAACTCTCCTTTATTATAGACAAGCATTACCAGTTTAGGAAGATTGCAGGTACTGCATGAAATACTTGTACAAATCATTTAGACATGAAGCAGACTCAGTTCTCTTATGTTCCCAGCATTGACAAGTGCTCACATATTTCTCATCTGACTTTTGTTGTGGCTCTTATTTCCTTTTTGTCACTCATTTTCTTATCCAGCTTAGCCATGCTGGCAACTTTGACAGTCTGACTGCGCCCAGTCCAAGGGAACAAGTGAAGCTTATCAGAAGTTACTTTTTTTTTGTGTGTGTGTGTGTCTTTGATCATAGAACTTGAACTTTTGTCCCTTTATCTTTTATCAAAACAAACTTTCAAATCCTTTAAAGTACAGCAGCCTCGAGAGTGCTGGTATCTGCCTTCCTCAATCACACATGGCTAAAACTATTTTCTCACTGCTCCTTTGTGCATGGTGTGGGAAAGCACTGCCTGAGTGAGACAAATAGAAAAACGTTACAATACCTCTTTACATCAAAACCATAGAAAAGGAAGAGTCTACTGAGACTCATGCACTTGAAAGGATGTCCTTGAATGATTTAAGAATGGTCTGACATTATGGATACAGCACAATTCAAAGATGAATTTAAGTTAGGTATTTAATGCAAGCTGTATCAGAACTGTGAATAGATTTTTGGCTCAAATCTTGTCTCATTTGGAGTGTTCTTGCTGTTTAAAATTGCATATAAGGCATAACATTTTCTTTTTTTTCGTGTTTCATCTTTCAGAATGTGTTGTCAGGCAGCGTCTGTACTTCCAAGGTGAGGGTGAACTGCTGAGGACTTCTCACTATTTTCACAATGTTCAGCATCTTAAAGAATTGGCCAGTGCCCTCCTGGAAATGTTCTTTATTTTGATGAAGTGAAAAAATTATAATCATGCACACAAAAGAGGAAGTTGAACCAATCATGTCTGCTAATATGTAGTGCACAAAAAGAATCAAAGCAGAAGCATATTATGGGCATCTAAAATAAGGAATATCACTCAAAGAGCCATAGATGACACAGACTGATAAAGGTTCTGAGGGAAAAAAAGAAAAAAAAGAATAACAACACTGATTGGCAATCTGTGACATGCCAAGTGAACAGCAGGAGTGTGGGAAACAGTGCATGCTTTTTAGAGAAAATTTACTATGCAGAGGTAGACCTTCCAGCTGAGCAGGAATGGAAGCGTGAATGTGAGAGAATGATGCAGAGAGCATTACCGAGGGTTACTATCAAGTCTGAAACATAACAGTCAAAAGAAAATAAGGAAAAGAATATTTATACACAAGCTCAGAGGACTTAGGACAATAAAATCATTGTTTAAAGTATATTACCAGATATTTTTCAAGTTTGGAACCATATTTATCTGTTAAATCAGTATTTTTGTGGATTCAGCTGTAGTGGAAATAATACTAGCAGACACAAAGGTAAATTGTAAATTGCTTTACGGAGGAAGTCTGTAAGTATTGTTCATGACTCATAACAAGATGAAATGTAATGAAGTATTTTACACAATCATTTAGGAGAAATGAATGAGTTTTAATCAAGATTAAAACATATTCTCCTTCTCCTCTTCTTAAGAAAATACCTTATGCTTTTCATGTATTGCTCATTTTTTAAATTCTCACTTAAGAAAAATTTCACTACAGGTGTATGATTATGCTGAAGATTTTCAGAACATATTAGGAATGAAAAGAAAGGTGAAACTTTTTCTTCTGCTTTGTGCTATATTGAGATAATCATGCCTCTGTTTAACTTTATTAAACACTTTTTAATCCAATTTCACCAGGGTGTCATGAAGAAATATCAGTACAAGGGACTGTATGAATCCAATTTTGTTATTACAAAAATTCAAAGTATATCCTAGAAGGATAGATGAAGGACATTTTTCTCTGTTGCAGTAGTAGAACTGCAAGTACTGCAACCAGAAGTATCACTATGGAATATATCACTAGTGAGAAGTGTGCACAAGACTTTCAGGGTTCACCTACAAATTATTGTCCTTTGACAATTGTCCTATTGTCACTTGATTCCTGTCACAGAATGCTTTGAGTCCAGGCCTTGTCAGATTTTGAGAGACAAGGAATGATTTTACGTTTCTGTATTTCTCAGGAAAAAAAATTCTAAGTATTGTTAGACTCAGTAGTAGTAGAATTTAACTTGTTGATTACATTATCAGACATTTGAATGCCTCCAGTAAAATCTTGAAAACCTATCTTATCAGTTACAGCTATTTAGGGTTATTTGGTTTTGTTGGGTTGTTTTTTTGTTTCCTGACAAAGTATATTTAAATATTGATAGTTTTTGTTTTAGTGAGAGCTATGTATATATTATAGATAAAGCATTTTGGAAGCCTACTATGAGATTTTTATTTTAACAAAATATGAATGTGAAACATCTGTGAGTTTATATCCAAAAATGTGTAGCTACTCAACCATAGACAGTGACATTTGGAGATCCACCTAACTAGCTACAGAGTCAAACAATTAATATAGCAAAGTAAAGTAATGAGATAACAACAGCAATCACAATTTTTACATTTGTGAGACAAACATGCTCATTTACTGTCAATATTTCAAAGCTGGAAAAAGCTGAGATACGACATTTCTTATAAGGGATTTCCAGTCTAAACTTTATTACAGTCAGGTTCATCCTATGAAATATATAAGGGAAAATCCTATAACAGAGAGGTAATTCCATGTTCCCCATAACCTTGTTCATTGAAGGCATTGATGTAGTAATTTCTGCAATGAATTTGATCATTCCCACTGTAATAATTCCCTGATGCTTGCTGGAGATGGTTTCCAGCTAATCTTAGCTGCCCTGGCTGGGAATTATTTNAGTCTCTCTGAACACTCTGGAATGTGAGGAGGGGCTTCCCGGAGACTGGCAGCCCTGAGGAGAACAAAGGCAGGGACCAAATGGGGAGGAATACGGGCGGGGACTTGGGACAAACCATTACAGAACAGATTAATGTTAACAATAAGTAAAACCCAGAAAACGCACCGCTACATCCCACAATAAATTTAACTGCTCAATGTCCAGATGGAGATCAATGATGACTTGTGTCCCTCAGGGGTTCATATTAGGACCAGTACTGTTTAATGTCTTCATCAAGACAGTGGGATTGAGTGCATCCTCAACACATTTGCAGATGATCTCATGCTTAGCAGAGCTGCTGACATGCCAAAGGGACAGGGTGTCATCTGGAGGGACTTGGAAAAGCTTGAGAAGTGGCCCATGTAAAAGGCCAAGTTCAGTGCGCTGCACCTAGACCAGGGCAACCCCCAGCATCAGTCCAGGCTGGGGGATGAGCAGATCAAAAGCAGCCCTGTAGAGAAGGACTTGGGTGTGCTGGTGGATGAAAAGCTGGACATGACCAAGCAATGTGCACTTGCAGGCAGAAGGCCAACTTTTTCCTGGGCCGCATCCATAGCAAATTGGCCAGCAGTTTGAGGGAAGTAATTCTATCCCTTTACATCACCTGCAATACTGAGACCCCCACCTAGAATACTGCATCCAGCTCTGGAGTCATTAGTACAGGAAAGACATGGATCCTTTGGGGTAGGTCCAGAGGAGAACCAAAAAAATGATCATAGAACTGGATCATCTCTTCAGTGTGAAAAGGCTGACAAAGTTGAGCTTGTTCAGCCTGCA
Source organism: Hippolais icterina (assembly GCA_013400075.1). Classification (NCBI taxonomy): domain Eukaryota; kingdom Metazoa; phylum Chordata; class Aves; order Passeriformes; family Sylviidae; genus Hippolais; species Hippolais icterina. Next base: position 139,461 of record VWYN01022136.1, read on the forward strand.
GAAGAAAAGGTTCCAGGAAGACATCATTGAAGGATTTTAGTACTTAAAGGGGATTTATAAGCAGGATGGAGGTAGATCTTTTAATAGGTCCTGTAGCGATAGGATAAAAGGTAACAGCTTTTAAAAAGGAGGGTAGATTTAGACTCCTTATTTTTTTATGAGAATAGTGGTAAAACATTGGAACAGGTTTCCGAAGGAGGTCCCACCCCTGCAAACATCCAAGGTCAGGTTGGACAGGTCCCTGAGCAACTGGATCTAGATGAAGCTGTCCCTGGTCATGGCAGAGGGATTGGAAGAGATGGCTTTTAAAGGTCCCTTTCAATCTGAATCATTCTATAATTCTATTATTTGGTTTCAAAAGAACTAGGCTGCTCTAACTGGTTCTAAGGCAAATGGCATCTGGGGACAACCAATAATTCCAGAATATAAATCTCCAGGTGTGCAATCAATTCAAGAGAAACATTAAACTCTCTGCTTGCCCAGTGTAGGACAATAAAGTCATGTTAACACTGTAACTTCTGAAGTATCCAAGTGGTGATGTTAATTAGACTCAAAAAAGGAAGCTATGATTTCCTCACTGAGCACAGTCTTTCCTGTACATTTCCAGGGTAATTTTCCCTGTGGCACTCTTTACAACTCCTTTTATTCTAGTTCTTGTATTTATTCTCTTTGTCCTCATCTGTAAGGTCACTGAAGCAGCAGAGTATTTTGTACATCTCCAGCTCTATCCAATAAATAATAAAAGTCAGAAAATAGACTTTCTTTTATATCCATTTGCTGAAGTCCATAAATACTAAGCTTTATTATAAGAAGTTGTGGACATTTTTAAGATTAGAGAGACAGAGAAAAAAAAAAAGGTATCTACAATTTGTCACAGAAACTCATATGTAAGCAGAACTGAATACTGAATGAAAGGAGTGAAATCTGTACACTGCCTATTGTTGTTGCCTATAATATAATATAGTCCTCAATTGTCCTATTGCTTTCAGAAAAGAGGAGGAATGGCTTAAATTTTTGATAATGCAATGCAGAAACTTACAATGATAGATGTCTAGTTTGGACATCACAAAATGGCATATAAGATAGGAACACAGTTGCCTTAAGATATACAAAGACAGTAGTGGGGTTTTTCTCGTCCCATTTATTAATTGTTTTTAGTGCAATGACAGACTAAAAAGTCTAAAAAAAGTCACTGTTAACTTTCTGCGAGTGCTGCCATTTACTAACAATAAATCCATGTGGACTATAATCAGTAGTCTACCCCCATATACTTCTATCCCAGAAAACTCCTGGGTAGAACTGCTTTGTATGTCTGCTGGCTTTGTGACCAGAGGTCAAGTCTGAAAGCTGAACCTGAAGGATTTCAAAGAAATCTTCTCCAGGGAACTTGACACCTAACATTTAGGTCTTTTTCATGATTAGTATTTAAATGTGGGTCAATAGTTCATGTCTGAGTCAAGCATGTGCACCATAGAGAACAAGTTCACTGCCACCAGTCATGCTGTTTTACTTCATTTGTCCTTCATTGTCCATTTTTACTAGCAATGCATACCACAACTCTTCTTGCTGCCTCAAGTATCACAGATTCTAATAAAAAATAGCATTAGAATGTTTATATCTGTTAGCACCTTAAGTACATGATTACCTGATCTCTGAGAAACTTCTGAATAGATTAATCCCACGCAAGTTTAAATGGTATGTCTGTTCTAAAAGAATAATAACCTTTCATGATCAGTGATTACTGATCATTATAGGGACATTATAGGGATACCACCTTGGGTCCTGGGTAAAATCAGATAAAGGATAACAATGAAAACAGAGAATAGGCATTAAATGCATGTCGAACATACTTATGTAGTTATTTTCAAATGCAATGTAGACTTGAAAACCAGTGAAGATATAGCAAGGTGCAGAGTATGTCAATCAAAGTACAATCCTCCATTTTGCCAAAAGAAGTCCCCACTTTGTAATTGTCTTGGCAAAGTGAAGTACAGATTTTAAGGAACAGTTAAAATTTATCCTAGAATAAAGTGCATAAAAATGAATTTTTAATTCTGTCCCTATCTGTAAATAATGTTGTTTCAATACTCATACATGTGTTCCACAGCCTATTTTCCCGATGTGTACCACAAACACTTTGTAAATCTAAATAAACACATATGTAATATTCCAGTATGACTGGTTTGGAATTTCCTACTAGGACTAAGTAGAAACCCCACAGCAAAGTTTAGCAAAGCTCATCCCAGCAAAGGGAAGGTTTAAGATTTATACTGACACTTTAGAGACATTAAAAGGAAATGGAGATACAATAATGAAGATGCTTAAAGCAGCAGAGGAGAGCACTGCAAAGCCAAGATCAGACTGATATATCCTTCACCTAAACAATTGTTTCATCCACGATTTCACCCAAAGAATAGAGTTTTAAAAACCTCAGAATTTTAGATTGCACTTCTATTATTTCTAAAATTAAAATATCAGGAAAAAGATTTAGTGAAAAATACTCAATTGAAAGATTGTGATAAGCAGTAACGATCTCTGGTATTTACCAGAGTTTTAAATACTTTTTGTTCTAAAAAATTTGTTAAAAGCAAACAGGAGACAAAGCCATTTAGTGCAGTTCCCTTCTTATATAATCACCATGCCTGCAAATTTGATTTATATTTAACTAAACGATTGCACATTACAATTAAAATCAAAAGTAATTGCCATTTGATTAATGTTGAATTAATGGCCTGAGGGAAATCACCTTTGTTTAGACTCTTGTGTTATTAAGAGAAAAATAATTAAAAAAAAAAAAATTACAAGGCATAGAAAATGTGAAAATATCTCATATAATTAGATGGTCAAAGACAGAGTAGAATTAAATTGAACCTCAAAGCAAGTCAAGTGGAATATGCAGTGATATCAGTCCAGTGACATAAACTCACTGTTGCTAGGAGCTTTGATATCAGCCAGAAATATACTGAGAAAATTAATTAGAGAAAAATCATTACTGAAGACATAATACCACTGATCATCTTTAGCCATCATCTAAAAAAGGACTTACATAATTTGATAAATTTTGTTAATGTGGAAACATGAATTAATGTTTACATAATAATGCTATATTTCACAAGTTGCTGTCAGCATCCTTAAAAAAATTAGTTACAACCTGGAAATGTAGTAAATGATGCAAATTACTGTCTAAATTAAGGTAATTTGCAAAGACAAAATATTCAAGTTTTCCACCCTACTTTGTTTCTTTTTTGATGTGAATGCTGCTTAAATATTTATCTCATTTAGGTGTGCTTCTTGTTTTTTTAATTTTCCTTTGTTGACACATTTGCAGTTACTTTATAATAATTCCACCTCTGACATCTCTTTTGCTGTATTAGAGCAAGATTTTATAACTATTCAAAGTAACAAAGGGAATAAAAATTATTACCTGTTTCTTAGCCCCTATTGACAGACAAGAGAATGTAGAAAGTCACCACTAAGAGTTAATGGGTTTGCATCACACTCAACTTGCTTTAGTATAACAAGCTAAATTGTGAGTGATAATTGTGCACCCACATGACCTGTATGAAAGCTCATAACAGCAATGGTCTCTCTACTGGAACAAAAACAGAGTCACTAAAGGCATGATTACCAAGAGGGACCAGGGATAATTAGATCATAAATGCCACCACAATTTTTCCAGAGCATGCAACAAGACATAGTAAGAACAATATACAGATTTTCATGAAGATTTTTTTTTTCCATGTATATACCTCATTCTCCTTTTTGAACGAAAAAGTCATTATTATCTCTCAGAAACTGTATTCTGGGCTACTATTACAAATATTATCAGTACATATCCAAGCTTTTTTGTGCTTTCTCCAAGAAAATACTACTATATAATCCTAGAAAAAGAAATTATGAGCCATCTAGTTAATTCCTTGGAAGCCTTGTAGTCCAAACTCCTAGGTGAAATGGGGAAACTAACTGCAAAATTAGATGAAATTGTTAAAGGTCTTGTCCAGCTGAATTTTGAAAACCTCTAAGGATGGCAAGTCTGAAAATGCTTTTGAGGAAGCCGTTTCATGGTTTAACAACTCTGATTATGAAATTCTCTTTACATTCATTCCAACAGCTTTTGTTTATTCCCTCTGGTAATTTCCCTGTGAGCCCCTAAGATGAACCAGGCATTATCTTCTCCAAGCACCCTCCTCCTTAACTCATGGAAGACTGCAATTAGATCTATCATGATGTAGCAAGCAGGATGGAAGGGCAACTCTAGGGAAGGCACAGACAGTTGTGCCACAGGCAGTGCCCATCAAGGCAAGCAGAGCACATCTGGTGATGGGAACCGGGTTCAACAAGAATACAGGTAGCCAAAAAAGTCTCTCTTGAAAAAACAGACCTGAAGCCAAGTCTGCAAGCTGAGTTCACAAGTCAACATTGAGATAGATCTGAAAATAATTAGCCAGGATTAGAAATCATACAGAAATTGCCAGACAAGTCCACCATGATGGAACAAATCTAAGGGAAGTCAAATCTGTGAGTTAAAATTGATGACTGAATGAAGGATCTTTAAGGTTGATACAACACAGCTTGGGCCAGAACTATACGCAAAACCTCAGGTTAAAAACAGCTTTCACATGAAGAAAGGGAGAAGACTGTGGTGAGGCTTCTTAGCAGAGGTGTTAGAGGCAGCTAGTCCTCTGATCCCTCTTCCAGACTTTCCTTGTAGACCCCTAAGGACTTCTGAAGCTTCTCAAATAGCCCTGATAATCAGTGAGCTGGCCTTCGAGTGTACATTCCCAAATGCTACCCCTTCACTACTGTCAGTAAAATCTGCTTTCCTGAGCTTCTTACTGGTAGGTCTAAACAGCACTTAACACCACTACCTGAATTTACCAGCTCAGAATTACACTCACTAGTGCATTTCTACACTTTTTGTTCATTATAAAATGAAAACATTTTGAGAGAATATTTTGGAGGTTTTTTCCCCCATGAGGATATGATGCAAACATAATTTTAAAAGGGGCTGATTTTACCCAAAACAAATATAACTTACTTTCAGTTATCCTTCCGGTTGTATGTACAGATATAGCTATTACCTCCAAGTGTACTACTGAGTTGATGATTTCCATGTCTGTTTCCTTCTTTCTTTCAAGGAGACCAGTATTGATTGTTAGGCAAGAGCCTACCTCATGTATTCTTACCCCAGTGTAACTACTGAGTTTAATACTATACAAATAGTTATGTACATGCTCTCTCCACAAGGTGAAACTTGACATAATTGAAAAAGCAGATGCTGAATATCTGAATGTTAATTTTGGTTTTCATCCTATACCCTTCTCCACACAGCCAGAGGTTCCAGTGTCACATCTGCCCATCTACTACCACACATGGGCTTATTTTGCTTCACAGGATTAGCAAGATTTTATAAGCTAAGCTAAATGTTAGACCAATAAGAATGTTTATCCTATCAGTCAGAAGTGGCATCTCCCACTTTTACAATACATCTATCTAAATGAAACATGTGTTTCATGTTAGCTAGATGTATTGTAAAACATTTTGAAGAGGAGATGAGTGGTATCCAACTTATACACTGGCAGGGCCAAACTGTAAATGTCACTGTTTCCTCAAAAAAGGTAGGCATAGAATTTCCAGTTAAAGAATTCCAGGCAGCAAGTATCCCTGAAATCTTTGATTTGGTCCTATTTATTGTTTAAAACAAAAAAAACAAATAGCATCCACTTGTAAGAACATCCACTTTTAAGAGTTTTTCTTTAAAGAACAGAAAAGTCATTTGTTAGTGCTTCCCTAAAATAAAAATATTGTAGAGAAAAATCTTATCTATCTTATGCTTTCCTAAAGAAAAAAAAAATCTAGAGAAAACGCTTATCTAGCCTTTTCAAGACTGCTGCAATATTGGAAATCATGGAAAAAGCAATATAATATCATGTTATTAAAAAAAAAATCTGTTTTGTGGGATGCTGTTGCCTATTCTCCAATTTAAATCTAGAAGAAATTATTTAAATAAAAAGGAAGATGCTTGTAATATGGGAATGGTAATGAACTCAGGATATGCCCTTTTTCCTACTCCTAGGCACCTGCTCAGTGGCCCTTGGTTGTTATTTTAAATACATACTTACACAAACAGATGAGCAGTCTGTGTTAAGATATGTATTAAGAAATAGCATTGATTGTTTTTTGATCTATTCTATTAATGTAGATACAGTCATTGAAATGATCTTAAACCATCCCAACCTAAATCATTTCAGAAAATATTAGTAGAATTTTCTGTGGATGGAAAATGAAGTAAAACTTTGGCATCATCTGTTTTTCTCCTACAGCAGCAGATCTTTCTACTCATGTTTGACAAATACCACAAGAGTGACCAGATGTCTCAATGCTAAAAGAAACGTATACACATATATGTGCTATTAAACTTACATAACAGGAAAAAGGAAAAGATCTGTGGTTTAAAGCACCAGGCAAATGGATTTTTAAGACACTTTCTTACAAGTATTAGATAAATAGAGTGCAGACTGCAAAATTATATACCTGTGTATGCATTTTATATAAACATACGTTTTTACATCTTTTTATAGATATACACATTTTTTAAGATTTGTAAATGTGCAATAAATTTCTTAGTTAATTAATAGCAAACACTAACACTGACTCTTTTCTTTTCAAGGAGGTAATGTTTAACATTTTTATTTGCATCAGAAAAATAAGCTTGTAGCTGGGATATAGTCACATTTCCAGCATTATAACAGAGCTTTGTTATGGTGTGAAATACCAGTTTATGATAAATTAATTTTAAAATAATCATCAGCTTTTCAATCTTCCTCTACATATTAAAAATAACTTTTGCCACTAGTGTATTAATGTTACTTTTCATCTTATTCCTGTGATACACACAGGCTTATCAGAATTACAGTGATTTAGCTGACAGAAATTGAAGATCTCCCTAGTAACTTTTACTATATATCTGATCATGTTCTAATGCACTTAATCTCTAACTTTTCTCTAAGATATACAAGTGCTGATGCCTAATCTACAGAAGGCTTTTAGGGCACACCCATATGCAATTATATGGTCCCTATGTAATTAAGTGTATCTAGTTAGTCTAGTTAAGTGTATCTTGTTAGTCTAAGTATCTAACAAATTGCTTAGGCAAATTTAGAGTCTAAGTAAACACTGACTTAGAAAAGGGATTTCTGCAATGTCCTATTTACTGTATTGTCTGGGAACATGGGAGGTTTTCATCCTCATCATAGCTAAAAGGAGTGTTTCCATAGATAAAGAATGGCTAATTCAGTAAGCAAAACACAAATTTATCCTGAATACCATTTCTACCTCTTTCTCTAAATTTTTTACATGGGAAAGTTGCTTAAGACAGGCTTCTGAGGCCCATTGAGGGAGCCCTAAAATAGGAGTCTCTTCATAGTTCATTTCTGAACTATGGTTGTTGCATTGGGAAGAGGTATTCTTATGGTTTTCTTCTAAGAAGTAAGTGCTTTATCCTTTCATCATATACACATATTGTGGGTATATGTCAGACTGACATGGACATCTTTCCTTACAAAAGCAGATGATTACTCGCATGCACAAGCACACAAGTCAATATAGAAACTTTAGTCATTCAGGAATAAACTTGACATTTTACATTTAAGCAAGGTCACCACGGTGTTCTGAAGAAGCTAAAAAATAAGTGGAATGAAAGCATATATATAACGTTTCCTTCTTGTTTTGTATTATAAAAAGTAAACTGCTGAGTAAATACATTAATGAAATAGGTAAGATCCCTCTTCTTCTAATGTCTCAAAAATTAACCAGTAATAATGTACACTTTTAAAATATGCATGCATGAGAGAAGAGAGTGTTTCTATTTTGATTTTAGATTTCAGTGAGCTCTGAACCAGAGATTCTTTTCAGCCATACTAATAGCCTCCGCACTACATTTTACAGTAAATTTCTTCGATTAGTCCTTAATTAATTAGAAAACATACATTAGGGTTGACAAGCATGAAAATGTTCTGTGAAAAACATTTCTTAATGAAACCATGTCCTTGTAAGAAGCAATGGTCAGTTTTGCACTTTTCTAGAGGCTGTTTTAAAAATTCAGATATATGAAAAAAATGGTTGATGTTCTTCATCTTTATATGTAAATCTTTCCTCAAATACTTTTAAGACACATTCAGCCAAATAATAAGTATAATGCTCAGACAATAACTAAGGGTTAAATTCTAATTTTCTAACATTTTTACTCTATTGGATATGCTCACATAAGCAAAACAAATGTTGATTCCTTCATTCAAAACTCATGATTTTTCTCTAATCTATTGCATGGGAAATCAAAAATGATCTTGATATTCTATTTTAAAGTATAATTTTACATCATCAAAAAGCTGGTAAAAAGAATGCACAAAGAAAGGTCAGTATTTTAGATTAGGGTTCTTCAGTCTAATATTTTCACATATATTCTGGTAAGAAGACTGAACAGTAGAAAGCGGCAATGAAATTGCAACAGACACATTAGAAATATTGTTTCCCAAATTCATTTGCAACTGAATCTTTTTTCTTCTCAAATCACAATACACAAAATATATATTATTGATTTGACTGATTAATATTTTAAAACACTGTGTAAGTTTTCCTGAAAGGTAGATCCAAATAAAAGGTAAAGAAATTTTTAGCTTAACTCAAAGGCATTTGTTGTGCTAGAGAGAGCTAGGAGGACAAAAACAAACCATGGACCTAGTTGAGAGAATGAGGAACAAACTGCATTACAAAGCTGACATCATAAGCTTTATGATAGAGAGGGTTGAACACATAATCAGATATAATGGTAGTTAATCCTAAGATTGGTACAGAAACACTAGATGCAAAGAAAATTGTCAGAGGGAATAAAAAAGTGTTTTTACATCAAAAAAAAGTACTGAAGGCTGCAAATTTGTTCCCATTTCTTTATTAGTTTAATTCTTTGCAATTCTTTTTATCTCTTAAGTTTGAAAATACTGCTGCCAGATCCGTGAAGCCTTTTGCAGATAACCAAGCACGATTTTTCTTCTATCTAAATTTACAGATAGAGTTATACTTATTGATCATGAAGCCACACGGTAAATATTATTAATAACTCAATATAGAGAGTGTTTTCAGGTGTGAATGGCTTCTTACTTCTCTCTGGGTTGAATGCCTGCTAATAAACTGTTCACATGACAAAAATTTCCTTGATTTTTTTTTTTTCCTCTGAAATAAACTAAGAGAGTTCAATGTGCGGTGACATTCCTGTGTCATTTTCTCAGAGATCATGAATTCCCTCTTCTCCCAAACCCACCTATTACAACCTGTAACAGGCTGGTGAAATAAGAATATTTTGCCTGTTAGGTCTATTAAAGAATCTATTAACTTCATCTCATACACTTCCAACCTAAATATATAACATGTAGGAAGGCATGTCAGTCTGGTCTAACTTCTTTCTCTAGTCAGAAAAAATCTCAGGTCACTACACTAACTTCTGGTTTAATCCTTCAAGAAAAAGAAAAATTGGCAGAACATGGGGAAGACATGAATGGAATTTACCAACTACCTAGATGAGTACAAGAGGGAATTTCATGCTGCATCTTCATTTTCTCTCAGTGTGAGAATGCAAATGAATTACAATATCAGAATGTGGGCTTGGGGATATTTATCAACATTTTCTGCAGCTTATCTTGTATTGTGTTAAATGTGTATGGTTAATTGGCTGTTTTTTGTACAAGTGACAAAGGAAAAATATTTAGTTTCAAAGGAAAGACTATGGCTTCCTGGAAGAATAATAAAAGTAGTGTCATTGTACAAGTTTTTGAGGAATGATTCTAGATATCTAGAAGCTTCAGAAAAAGAAGAGGTACAAAAAATATAAACCATCTGATATAAACCATCTGAAATACTTGCAGAAAACCACCTGCTTATGAGAGTCAGTTAAACAAAAGATTTAAAAGCCTGGATTGTTTTATAAACTTACTAGTTTTAGGAAAATAAACAACAAACCAAACAGAACCAAACCTAACAAAAAAAAAAATTCCTCTCTGACATCTATGATGAAAAGATATCTAAAAACCAAGTTATAATTTAATATCATGTTTCATAGATGGGAATAAGGGTCCTGAGTTAAAACAAACCACATCTTAGCAAGATGGATAGAAGAGAAATAAGTAACTGAAGTTTAAAGGTATTAAACTGTTAAAACTTTATACAAGAAACTGTGTTTAACAATACAAACAACTAAATGATCCATGGTGTGCTAGCATGAAAACAAATTCAGAAGATAGTTCTGTGTATAAGTAATACAGAGCAATTGTTGACATTATTGTTGACAATAACTGATGGTACTTTCTGTAAATGTAACTATATTCACTGATGAAAGTAAGATTTAGTCTGTTCATATTGTTCATGTTCATGAAATGACAATTGCCTGTACTCTTCCCTAGGTTTTAGGAAAAGTCTGAAGTAGAACCAAAACAGGCACAAGAGTACCTTGATGCAATATTTATACTCTTAAATTCAATAAATTCAAATTTAAATCCATAGAGGGAAGGGCTTATGTTCTGTTACTATTTTAATCAAGAACACAATAATGCAAATTCAAAATGCTTTAAATAACACAGAGCTTATTTTACTCCCGTGCTGCTTCTGTCAACTGCTTTTTCTCAGTCTGCATAGCTGAAGTCCTGAGATCACAAAGTGCTCTTGAAAATCTTTCTTAGTGAAAAACCTGTTTAATATATTTTTATCTTCTGTAAACTCTGAAGTATTGTAAGGACCCTAAAAATGTCTTATTCTGAAAAAAATTTGAAGTAATCAGGAAAATATCAATCACAAATACGTTATTACTTGAGAGGTGTAACATATTTTCTTCCCCTTGTTGAGCCCAAAATTTTTCTACATTTCACTCTCTTCTTGAGTAGTGTTTTGGTGAATAAATCATCCCCTGCCACTTTTTGCTATGTGCTTGCCTGGTAAGATTTTGTTCAGGTCCACCTATGCACTTCCCTCTGAAGATGAGATACTGAGTAGAAGTCATCAACCATGAAAGCCTCAGACTGCATCTGAATAATGACTTTGGTGATTCTTTGAAGAGCTATTTAGCCCTTTGTTGAAGGGAAAAGTTTGAGCCATGTCATAGCCCTCAGACATGCTGCTGTAGATTTATTTCTTCTGTGCTACTATCACAAGTGAAAGGAGAGTCATCAAGACAGCCAGGGAAATGCTCTGGATGTTCAAATGAAAACAAACCTTAATTTTGAACCTCAAATATACCCGGCTTCTACACAAGATTCTTTCCTTTGAGAAAGTTCCAAGTCATGGAAAGAAGGGTAAAGCCTTAAGTTACCACAGGTGAGCTGTGCAATACAGTGGTTGTGCTTGCTTAGACAAGTTCTCCCCATATTGTCTTGGAGCAACATTATGTGGCTGAGATTAGATTAAGGACTTGTTGCCAGTCAGCTAGAACCAACAGGTAGCTGAGCAGCAGGTATTTCCATCACTGTAACGTGGGTGAGGGATACAATAATCAATGATATATTGTAAAATATGTTCCTCCACTAAACCCAGATAGTTGTCATCAGCTGGGAAGATGGAAAATTTCAGGAAAGGTACACTTTGGTAATATTTTCAAAATAATTTACATCTTTAATTTCTATTACTATTGTGCTTGATATTGAAAGGCTGATTAAACCCCACTTTGATGCCTTTATAGAGTTAATGCTAAAGTATGTTTTGTAATCCATAATTTTAAAATCTGGTAAATAATTCTTATCACAATTATTGATTGTTACAATCATAAATTTTCAAATACATCAAAAGAAAACAGTTCTTTATATGACTGAAGAATAAATTAAACTGTTTTGTTGCAAGGACACTAAAAAATAGGTTTTTCTATTTTGAACACCATTAAACATCAGATCCATCATATAATTTCTTTTTTTTCTAATCTCTATTTTGCAGGACACGTCAGACTAGCTTGGTAAACTGCAGGATAATAGCCTCTTCAGTATTGTTCCTGCTGTCAGATTGAGTGGCTTGGCTAGAGGGTTGATGCTTTTAGCTTATGTAGTTGATGAGAATGCAAAAGTATTAGTATTGACTTTCCTCCAGAGGCAATCAGAATTGTCTACGTTTACCTTCTAAAAATCCGTCTTCACTAAACTGATATAAAATGTTCAGGGTATATCAGTATATAGTAATTGTTAACAAAACATCCATTTTAAAGACTTTCTTTTAAAATGTCAAAATCTATGAGTCTTATTCACTTGGCACAACACTTTGCTCCCAAAATAGACCATGAACAGGATTTTCAGCACTGTTGAAAAATTGAATCAGTTGCAAACTCCTGGCTTAGGAATTTCTATTTGTAAATGTAATTCATGAGTCATCAGCTGGAAATTGGCATTCTTCAGGTGAGACTCTACAAACACGTGCTAATCATATGCTTGACAGTGTCTTTGGGAATTGTAGTGCAACTTCCAGAATCTGGATTTGGGCCCAGTTTTACAAATCGTGGCCATTATATTTTCCCCTTTTCCTTAAAGAGTTATGATGAGCATTCACTTCAGTGTAAACACCTCTAATTTTTACCAGTAAAAAAGCACCCAGTATTTGTCAGAAAAATTATTACAATTCAAAGCACAAGAGCTCATTGGACTGACAGTGAATTAACAAATGGAAAAAGAATCTTCAAAACAACCTTACAGAAAGCAAACTGGATTACTCAATTAACACTTTTATATTTTAAGTAGGAGTAAAGGAGACATGACAAGGTAAAATTTTTCAGCTAGAGTAAAGACAAAGCTGATATGACCTTGACTCTTTTTTCAAAACATCAAATTTTAAGAAAAGTTTAATATTCATTTTAAGATTTTGGGGAGTTATTTAAACATGTCTGGTATTTCTTTAAATCATGTTACCTGCAGAAAGTTTTCTGCGTTTTTCACTGAAACAATCACAATAAAATTAATTCAGTTATGAAAATATGGAAAAAGCATCCTGAAACATTTTGATATTGATCATTAGAATAACCAGAATTTGTTGAGACACTGTAAAATTTATTACTGTGTTTTGTACATTTTCTTAAAGGGTCGTTTTTGTAGATTTAATTGTACTTTAATTCAAAATCTTCAAACATGTTAGTAAAGAAACTCCTGAAAGAAAAGTAACAGAGAAGTCACTTTAAATGTATAGTTATTCACACTTGTTTTCTGGTGAGGAAGTTGCTCAACATTTTATTGAAGGAAATACAGAAGAAATATGAAATTATTTTTCTTCCATCTGCACCATTTATAGTTAAGATTTAGGGTCTGAAACAGCCAGAAAGACTCGTCCAGCTTGTTCACAAGTGCTTCTCTTTAAGGAAGCTGACTACAGTAAGACTTAAACACAGAGCTATATTGTACTCCATGCCTCTAAGAAAAAAACTAATTTTTTTTCCAGGTGTCTTTGCAAGTGATTTTTCACTGGCCTAATGTTCATACTAGAAAGGATGTGATAATTTTTGGTTTTATTTTTAAAAATATAGCTGAAAAAGGAAAACCAAAAAATTTTATTTTTTTAAACAGCACCTCACATGGTCTTGCTTCTTCTCTTCCAGTTCTTTCCCATTGAACCTGGACACAGGCAGAATTATCAGAGGCTAGAGACCATTCTTCCCACTGAATTTAGATATGGCTATGCTGTTTCAGAATGTTTGAGAATCTGAAACAACGCATTTGGGCTGCACTGTGGAAGTTGGTCGTGAGACATTCTGTGAACATTTATTTTACAGATTTACAGATGCAAATTCAAGGTTTTTTTATTACAAGAATGGTAGCTCTTAACCCCCCTCTGTTTGTCAACTGCAGTCAAGAGGAATCCATACTAGCTGTTCCAAGTCAGAGGTAAAACCACCCCACCTGCAGCTCCTGCCATCACTGATGTGGTTTGATTGTGGTATGGAATCATCTTGGTATGCCTGCTGTTAATCTAGCAGGGCTTACCTGCCAGGTCTGCACACTACAATGAAACTCCACGATGCTAAATTTAAAATTTTTCAAATGACTCCAAAGGAATTAGTTATATCCTCTGGTTTTGCTTTTTTTCTGTGTACATTAGGAAGATGAATTTTATTCATTTAACTGTGCCAGAAATGCATTTGGCATTTTGCATTTATACAGTTGCTTAATCCCCCTTTAGGCAGCAAAATCTTCTGATTCTTCCTTTCTGTTTAAAGCCTGTCCATTGTCTGCTCCCACTGCAACCAATTGGAGTTTTTCCATTTACTAAAACAGTAGTTGTTTTGTGCCCCAAAATAGATTAATTCTTGCAGAAGATTTTTAAGCAGTTAAGTCTATCAGTCTGTCAGTCAACTTCATGTTTTTGCATTAAGTCTAAATTAACTTCTAAAGAATAATAAATATATTAAATTTTAGCTGCTTAATTTTATTTCAAGCTATAATACTTTTTCTTAAATTTATATATAAATTATTTCTCAAAAATGCAAACTGTTCTGGTGAGGTAAACTCTTCAGTCAGTCAAATTTAATCTTTTCTATTTTTTTCCACTAATGGAAATGGTTCATACTAGGGGATGGTGATGTCTCAGCAAGTATGTAAATCCCACAGTACCTTGACCTATTTGCAAAATGGAAAAGTCTGAACAAAATTTGACTAAGCATTTGTGGGAACTGACCTTCTTGGGTGCTACATGTTTATTTTTATAATGGCAGCTGTAATTATTCCTGAGATACAGCCACCAGAATACTGCCATTTTGCTCTGTGTACAAGAATAAGCCTTTCTGTACTGCAGCACCTCTCATACTGTGCTAAGTGTAATGCCAAAGTTTTACCTGAACCTATATTTGCTTTCAGCTGGGGTTAAGAATACCCATTAACTGTGTCCTCATAAACGATTCCTACTTATTATTGCAGAACTATAGGGTGGCACAGCAAAAAGAAAAGTCATACAGCATGAATAAACAGATGGAGTAGCTAAAATGTAGAAAGAACATGTTCAGGATTGTAAATACGTATTTAGAATAAATTCTACACTGACTTGCTGTGATTTCAGCATGACTGCTCTGAATATAAGGCAAAGCAGAATTCAGCTGTTGAGTTTAGCCATCAGTCACTTGATAACAGTAGTCAAAAGGCCTAATTAGGGTTTCACAGAGAAGGTGATGGGGGTGTAACATGGTGAAAGAGCAGAACTATTTGAATTTCACTTAAAAGCTTGTTTTTTACGTTCTCTAACTTTAATACACTGAAATATAGTTTATGAAGAAGATTTCAGAATCATGCCTCAAGATAATTTTCTGTAGTCTTTTACTGTAGCTCTCTACCAAAGATCATTTTTTAAGCATTTTTAAGGTTTATGCTTGCAGTTTTGATTTTCTTGGCTGGTTTGAATATGTTGCAGTACAGAAAGTTATGAAACCAATGTATGGATAATGTACATACACACACATAGTTATTGCATGATATTGATAACATTTGTGAAAGAAACAATAGTAAAAGCCAATCTTTTTCTCAATCTTAAAGGAAAAAATCAAGAAGCAAAATTTTCATTTGCAAAACTTATATTGAAGTTCTATATCTATTTTCTTTTATCTAGTATATGACTCATTCCATCTGTCCCCTTTCTTACCTCTTCCTGTTTACAATTGTAGTGTCCTTTCCAGAAATTTCTCATCCAATTATTATATTTACTAAGCTAAATATATACTAGAAGAATGGCACTTGGTAGCAATACAAAACTTTTGTGAAGTTTCTAGGAAGGGATGCATGCAGTAGCAATCAAATTGTCAACACTTGATGATGCATTGGAAGTGTCCAAGAAGAACCTGCACAGCTATAACATATCCCTATCTTACACAGCTTTACCCACTAGCTGCTCAGATTGTTACCTTTGCAACGTGGGTGGCTAACTCTGGGTGGATTTTTTTCCTCAAGTGTGCAGTGGATCTCATTGCAGTCAGCCATGTTAGAGCTTAGATGAGGCTGATCAAGCACAGAGAGCCTTGTGCACCACCACTAGATGTATAAATACATACCAGTTATTTGAAACTTATACAAAGCTTATCCTTAAAATACTTGCTATTTTGCTTCTCAAAAACTTAAAAATTCTATGTTAAAATATTTTAACTACCTTTCTGTTTTTTTTGCAGGAAAAAGTCAATCTGAAAGCACTGCTCAAACAAGGAAAACCTGAACTACATCTGTTCTGTAATTATATATATATATCAACCCTAATTGATTAGATTACTACTGTAACTACATTACTACACAGAGAAGCATGGATGGGTTTTGCTGTGCAACTGTTGCCAGATTTACATTCTTCTCAATCAACTGGAACAGAAGCTAAAGAAAAATAGTCACAAAGGTAACACTAAAAATTTGGCATTATATAATGGGAAAGTAAGAGAGATCAGCTTGAAAACACCTAACGTATAAGTAAATTGGCAGCTAATGTCCACAATCTACTTTTAATCAAAACAAAATCAAAAACAAAACAAGTCAAAAAACAACCAACCAAACATGTCAATCCCACAACTGTGGCCCTGTGTGGGGAAGTATATTCTGCTTGGTGCATGGGATTCATCACAAATGAGCTGGAGAGGATTGGCACTTATTTGACATGAGTGTGAAGTGTGTGAGTAAAACATCATGACGAGACTCACAAAGATTAGCAGAGGCAAGCACAAAGTTCTGCACCTACCGAGGAATAACCCACTGCACAAGCACATGCTGGAGCCAGCCAGTTGGAAAGTTCAGAAAAGGCCCTAGTGTTCTTGAGGGGCAACAAACTGAACATAAGTAAGCAAGGTACACATGTGATAAACAAGGCCAACAGCACCCTGTGGTCACTCAGCAATAACACAGACAGCAGGTGCAGGGAGGTGATTCTTCCTCTCACCACTGGTGAGACCACATCAGAATTCTGTGTCCAGTTCTGGCCTCTCCAGTAAAAAAGACATGGACAAACTGGAACAAGATTAACAAGAAATCATAAAGATGATTGAGGGACTGGGACATCCTTCATAACAAAAGCAACAGAATGGTCAAAAGAGGAGAAGGTTCACGAAGAGTCTCATGAATGTATGAAAATATCTGATAAAGGGAAGCCAAAATCAGAAGCCATTCTTCTCTCGTAATGAGAGAAGAAGGAGCAATTGGGGGAAATAAAAATACAGAAATTTCCATTTAATTTTTTTTTTTTTATTGTGAGAGAGTTGCACCTTAGAACATGTTGTCTAAGCAAGTTGTGCAAGGTTTATCCTTGGAGATATTCAAGCACAACCCTGAGCAGCATATCACAACTGAGCCTGTTCTGAGCAGTGGGGCTGAACTCTGTGATCTCCAGAGAATCCCTCCAGCTTCAAAGATTTTGTCATCCCATGACAATTTTTTTTTTTTTTTTTTTCCCCATCCTGCTTAGGAAATAAATTTAGGTTATACATTACAGTGCTGTGTGGTCTGGCCCTTGCACAAAATCCTCAATGACTGTTTTCCATAATTAATATTTCCAGAAATTTTATTTTAGAAGAAGTGTTTCTTTTTTTATATAACAGTTTGGTTTTCTTAAACTGTTTCCTTAAGAATTCTCTGAGTTTTAAAGCCATGCCTGGAGGAATCTGAGGTTCAAAAATTCTTGCAAAATTGCATAGCAGATTGTATTGCTTATGAAATTCAATTCCTCATAAATAAAATAAACTTTTAATTCCTGCCTAATTTATACCTGTGTCTAGTACAGGACTTTAAAATTTGTTTTGCTTACAGAAATAGTAACAGAGCTCCTCCAGACCACAAACCCATGAAGGTTGATTTTATCTGTACAGGCAGCTCTTGAGCATTGTATCAATTTGCAAAAGTATTGACAACAGCATAAGAAAGGCTAGTCTATTAATCACAAGGCTTCTATGAGAATTGAGTCAATTTATACAAACTCAGGGCTTTGTTTTCCAATAAAAATAAAAGTTAATCATATATTGTTTTGTTTCAACACAGGAATTGTAACAAAAGCTACAAAAATATATAGCAAATATTCTCTCTTCCAAATGTTAGTATGCCTTTTTATCTGTACCCTACTAAGTGACCATTGGCTATTGGTCTCATATACAAACCCTCAAGTGCGGCGTAGCTCATGTCGTTATTGACAGGTTACCCATACAACACCAGTGACATCCCCCAAAAGAGGAAAAAATGAATTTGAATATGCTCAAAACTGGAGATCCAGAAACAGAATGATGGAGACAAAAGAGACCACTAAAAGCAATACTTCAAACTGATTTCAAACTTAGTCTTAATGTCTGTGATTACTTTATTGTTCTTATCCCTCTTATCACACAGTCATTTCATCTACTCCCACTGACAAACCAGCGAGTGATATTGTTAGTATCAGGAAAAGGTTTGTCTGCTTTCTCAGTTGTCTGAGTACATCATAGCAAGTGTTGTTCACTTTATTCTCACCTTAAAAATATTTCTACTCATGCTGATCTTCTTAGCAAATCTCATATGTGGATATATGGTCCTAGAAATTTACATAATTATATCTCAGTGGATTCTCAGAAACTCAGCATGAAAAATCTTCTAAACCCATTATGGATCCACTCTGTTTTCATTTATTCTGTTTAGGATGTTTTATTACTATTTTACTTGAACTATTCACACATATTTTGACATTTTAGAAATCCATCATTACTATAAGTCACAGAGATCAGTCATGTTTTTAGTAGCCATGTCTCAGTTGGTGGTGATATCTTTGTTAGTCATTAAATCTATAACCTTTTCTTTTATCTTAGAATTTGGTTGCTATAGTCGTTATAATTCAGATTTTTTATGTTTAATTTCCATAGTTTTTGTAATAAATGAAAGAAAAGTATAAAATAAAATTAAAAACTAAACTCATTGCTATTAAACAGATTTTTTTTTAATGTTGCACCACTTCCAATAAAAAAACCCAAACTAATAAAATAAAAACTTATATTTATCAATAAGCCTGTGAATATAGTTACAAGACTTTATCTACCTGCTTTGATTTGCAGTAGGGTTTTCCTCTGAAAGATGTATTTTTCTTCAGAGTTGTGTAAAAGAAAGGAAAAAATAAAAATATGTTCACTTTAAAAACTGTCATGGAAAATATTATTTTATAAATCATGGAATGTAAAAGAAGTCATGCAAAATATTTTGTATAAAAATGCATAGTAAAATTTTGTTTCAAATGGTAAGAAATTTACTGGATTTATCCACTGACTTTTGCAATTTTCTCCTTCTTTTATGAGCAGTACTTTCATAATAGCTGTTTTGCCTCTCCCTGCAAATGAAATTGGGTGATATTCCCCTCATTACTGAACTCTATTGGGTACTTTCTATCTTCCTCAATTCTTATTTTGAACAGAATGTGTCAGAACATCATTTCCTTCCCCAGTTAAAGAACCTGGTCTGACAAAACAGTATTCACACTATCTATCTTACACTAAAAAAGACCTCAAAACTCTTCAAAGAATAGGGTAGGAAAAAAATTGAGTATTCAGAAGGACTTCGAATCTAAAGGTAAATTCACATACTCAGCCTATATAGAGGACAGAATATTGTGGGAGACTAAATCAAGAACTTGAAGCTAAGAAAGAAATCTCTAATATTTTGGGTTTAATTAGGTTTAATTTAATAAAAACTTAATTTTTATAAGGTTTAATAAAAAACTTAATTTTTATTAAGAGCAAATTACAGTTATTTCTGTTCTAAAATGTTCTTGTTTACATTCTTATGCTGCAGTACTGATCAGAGATATATTGCAAACAGAAGAAAACTTTTCTCCATGATTTAAAATCAGATATTCCTAAGGCCTTGAACCTGTATGAAAAATAGTAATTAATATTTACATTGAGTTTCTCCCTACTGGATTGCATTTTTCACTACTTTTACCGCATGCTTTATTAATTTTTCTTTGATTTAAAAGAAAAATAAATAGAATAACCACATGTCTATTAATTTTAGCCTTTATTTCCTTAGCTTATATACACAATGGGATGAGATATATCAATATGTTAATAGACAAAAAGAAGCATTCAGAAAAATAATTTTCTTAGTGAAAAATTTCCATATATGAAGATAATTTTATTCTTGCCATTTAAAAAATGAACTTTTTTTGTTTAAAATTATTTTTACCATTAAAAAATAACCTTTTTTGTTTTAATTCTGTTAGAATAGCACTTGGACTACAAATGATAACAATACAAAAAAAACCTTCTAAGAGAAAGACTCGCCAGATTGTTTAAAAACAGAGAAATTGGGAAATTCTTCAGTTTTTTAATGGACTTATTTTCTATAACTGCAAAGTCAGTGAAGCAGAAGCATTTCCTCAGAAGGGGCATTAAATAACTTTTCTGTCTTCTGGACAGCAGTCATGTGAATGACCACTGAATATACATGACCAGCATCACATTACAGCATGTAAACAGAGGTATGATCAATCAAAAAAATCAAAATCTGTTGGAAAAATATATTGAAAATGTGCAAATGTATTGATTGCCATAAAGGACAAGATTAAAGCAGTTCTATTTTGAGCCATTTTGTTACAGTTTTCATTTTATTTTATATATAGTAAATCAAATGTACAAAATTTCGCTTAAGAAAATATATGCAGGTATCAAGGCAGAATCATTTTTACAAAAAGATTTGGTAGAAAAAAACCCCTTAACACTAAAGTAGCATTAAGAAAGCATTCTTTATTCATCCAGATCCTCAATTAAGTGATTTTTTTTATTGGAACTTGGCAAGCTTTGCTGTTGGTTCACACTAAGGTTTCTAATACGTCTGTGTTGTTTCTGTGATGTATGTGATATGGAATATTTAGACTGTGTGTTTTATAGCAACTCTGATAAGCAACTTCCTACTTTCCTACTGAGACCTTCAAACCACCTCACAGCTTTCTGTTGGATTGAAAAAGAACAAAAAAATTTTTTCAGAAACATAGAAAGATCACACGTTTGCCCTCCAGAACTGGGGAACTTGGCACACAGTCTCCTCAGGGAAACAGTCTCATTAAGTTAACATCATTTTTAGTGAATCAGAAACAAATTAGAAAAACAAACACAAACTGTTTAAAACATTATCACTCTTAACTTGAGACAAAGCAGTTATTGGAGCTTTGAAAAGTGTGGATTAAGAATAAATTTCTACTTTTTTTTTTTTTTTGGCTGCAATTTTTTTCAATTAACATGTTTGTAATCAAGATAAACTGTTATTTCATATGTTTTGAGATATGCCAGATATCTGGAAGATACTGCATTTTGGACCATCATTTCGACAAAATAGTGGTAGCACCCACACCCAGATTGATGGAGTTGACATTGCTTCCCTACTGAAACATAAAAATCCCCAAGTAAATATTTTTAAATTTGTTAGATATAAGAAAACTTGAAAGAAGTTGGGGAAGAGGATGAATAATTTGAAAATGCAGAATCTACAGAAACTTGATAAGAATCCAGGATTCCTTAGGGTTCATCTGACTATATTTCTGAAGTTAGTTTATCATTAATTTTCCTCTCAATTTATTTTTTTTATTCAGAGAGCAATGCCAATCCAAACTGTCTGTTCACAAGTGTCACTCAAGCGCTGAAGCAGATAGAAGAGGTTATGTGAAACCACATTCCTTCCCCAAACACAAGGGTTCCTTTCTTTCATCTGAATAGTCTGGAAATATTTTCATTCCCACCTTATTTGATGATACTTTTGTTTGACTTCAGTTGTGTAAGCCCCAGAAGTACAGACTTGAGTTTCGGATTTCAAAGTTTTGCTGTAAATTTATATTACATATTTCTTCTCTCCTATCTAAAACCAGTTATCTTTTCTGTGTGGGTGGCGGCATTGTGGAAATAGTAGAATTTGAAAGTTTGTGCCTTACACTTACATTTTATGCAAACAATGACAGATTTCTGAGGATTGGCACAAGTACTGTGGATGCCTGGAGCGCGTTGTTGTGTGACAGTGGGAGGTTGACACTGGGACCACAAGAAAAACAGCTCAAATATTATCATTGAAGTCATTATGATTTTTAAAAGGAGGTGAAGAGGAAAAAAAGTGGGTGTCCTGAACATTTAAGAAATGTCAGACAACTAGAGATTTCAAGATGATGATATATAAACAGAGCCTTGAGACAAATAGTGATCTAATTCAAAGCTCAGCCTGTAGTGTTTTCCTGCCTTAAAAGCCAAGCCTTTATATTGCCAAAGATGTTAAAACCAACATGAATTTCTTTCATAGGGATAAAAAAAACCATATCAATGTCACAACTGTCAATGGTAATTTCAAAAAGTTTACCTTCAAGTCTTGTACTTTTGACTTTTTCATAGATTAGGAATTTACCTACCAGTGATTTAAGCTTGACTGCACTGTCTGTCACTGTCTATTATTCTCTACTGTCAGAGGAATATTTTGACAGAGGTCAAACAGACTACCAGTCTCTGTTTTTGTATGTATGTTTTTGTCCCTTCCTAAGTATTTTTTTTTACAATTCCTTCTTAAAAATATTTTCTTCTCTATTGCTTTGCTTTATTTTTCATCTAGCCCATGTTTATGACTATGTTATTCCACAGTAAAATTTGAATGAATATGCATTTCCTGGGGGGAAAAAAGTGAGAAAGTAGAGAAGCAGAATGAGACAATAAGCAATTGTCTTAAATGTTTTGCCTGAGAAGAATTTGCTGTTCTATTTTTTGTTGGTTTTTTGGTGGGGGTTTTTTTGTGGTTTTTGGTGTTGTTATTTTTTTTTTTTCGGTAGGGTGCAGATATCGGATCATCCTGAGCACAAACTACTGAGAAGAGATTTTTAAAAACAAGATGCTCAGTGTTGAACTCAAAATTTTTCTCCAAAAAGTTGGAAATGTCCATATTTTTAAAATTAAGAATTACTTTTTTTTCCAAAGTATTCCATAAAAAAGTGCTCTTTATTAAATATCAGAAACAGCACCAATCTTGAAAGAGTTCAGAAGTGTTTGAACAATCCTCTCAGGCACATGATTTGACTCTTGGGAATGGTGCTGTGCAGAGCCAGGAGTTGGACTTGGTGATCCTTCAGTGTACCTTCCAACTCAGCCTATTCTGTGATTCTGTAATTCTGTGTAAACAAAAGATTTAAAAATGTTCTTAAGAAATATTGTCACTGACCATAAAATACAATTTTCCTTGGATAATTTACTTAAAAAAAATTCAAAATGTTTGTTTCTCTTGTACTCTTGAAAGAATTGCATTTAATAAATCCACTTTTTGATTAACAACATGAAATGCAATTTAATACGCCAAAAGAGGGAATCCTGAAAAGTGTGTTAATAGAATGAAACTGATCTTTTAATAAAGATCTGCCAGTATGGACGTGTAAGAAAAATACTGACTCTACACAAAGAAACTGATGATCCAGAGTTCCATATCTTTGCTCCATAGTGACAAAGGACCCACATTATCTTGGGTCCTGTCAAGAAATAAGAGTTTTCTGGATAGAGGCCATTTCCTCCCAAGGATGGGCTCTACAATGCAGCTAAAGCAACAGGAGATTTAAGTGTTTATTATTCTGCTACTGTTAATGTGTCTAAGAAGGTCTACGAAAAATGCATTCAAGTCCAATGGTAAGTAAAATACTTCCATATAGTTACATTGCTAAACACAGAGCTAAATGGTGGTAAAGGATAATGAAAACAATACTATAATTTGGGGACAAATACCTGGATGAGAGTTGTTTTGAATAGAAAAATGTGTTGAAAAACAAAAATAGGAGGTTCCATTTTAAACTTTTTTGTTTCATGCTTCTGAAGCGAGGAAAAGTTGAGTGGTGTCATTCAGCTAATCTATTGTTAATTTTGGTTCGTAATTGTCTCCTAAACCTTTAAAAATCACTATGAAGTCTGAATACTAGAAGATACAGTGAATATTTTTGTTGCTTGAGAACATACAAGGAATATTTTGCTAGAAAAACTAACAGTCTGTTTGGCAGCTGAAGCTGTCACTGCCACAGCAATTAAATTACAGTAATTTACAATACTCCGTTTTGGGAATTTCTCATCTATTTTACTGTAACTCCCACTCAGCTGCTCAGTCACTCACCCTCCTTAGTGAGGCAGATGACATAAATAAAGAGAACAAGAACATGAAAGCCCATTGAGATAAAGATAGTGACTCTGCTTGCAGAATTTACTTTGGCTAAAATAATTTATTTCTTTCCAATTCAGGAAGGTTCAGATGGGCAAACACTGGAACAGGCTTCCTAGAGAGATGCTCAATGCCCCAAACCTGTCAGTGTTTAAGATGCATTTGGACAATGCCTTTAATAGCATGCTTTAACTTTTGGACAACTCTGAAACAGTCAGATAAGAGTAGTACATCACTTTCAACTGAAAGATTCTATTCTATTCTATTCTATTCTAATAGATTAATGTACTGAGAAAAAATGTATAAAATAAAAAAATCTATCCTCACCCTCCCGCCAAGCTCAACTTCACTGCTTTGATACCCAATGCTCTCCCTTACTCTCTCCTACGGGACAGATAGCATGGAGAGGTCGTAGTCAGTACTCAGTGGTTACTCTCTCTCTCTCTTCCTCCTTTCCGCACTTTTCCTTACTCTGGCGTGGGCTCTTCCATTGGCCACAGCTTTGCTGCCTGCAACATCTCTTTCTCCTCCTTGGACCTTGGTGTTCCCTCTGCCATTTCTTACTCTTTTCCCTCTCTTCTCTGATGTATTTGATGTTTCTAGAAAATGCTAACACAGAGGTGCTGACAGCCTGGGGGAGATCAGCTGTGTCCTGTGCTGGGCCTTTGTTTGGAACCAGGTAGGTAACCCCTGACCTCCTCTCAAAGCAGCCATCCCTGCTACCAAAATCTTGTAATGAACAGCCAATTCTCATCTAAATTTTCTTCCATAAAATGAGAACTATATACAGTTACAACACTTAATTACATCTAAGATCCTGTATTTTAGTTCAGATTCAAAAAGCAGACTTTATATTAAGGAAAATATAGAAGATAAAATATGTAATACCTGAAGATATGTCTTCAGGTAAAATAATGAGATTAAATAATTTAATAGAGAGTAGAATTATAACTATACATCTTATAACCTCCCTTCAACGCAACAAATACACCTGTAAGTTTCCCATGACTTCTATAATTTTATAATGTTTGTTGTCCCGTGCAGAAAAAAGGTCATTTATTCCAGTCAGGAATTGCAGGAGGAGAATGTGGTGCGGCTAGAAGAGACCCCTTATTGTCAGGGCACAGGATAATAGTGGTCTGGTATGATGCTCCTATTATTCAAGAATTCAAGAATTTTTATTTCTAATTGGTTATAGTCAAATTGAATACATCCATCTGGTGTTAGAACATATCAAAAGCTTAATTTGGTTTTAGTTTAGTTCTTAAATTCTTATGCAACTATTAATATGTGGACAGTGTCTGTAGGACTTTGATTTAACACTGTATTCCTCAAACCTCCAGCATGTTATTTTGATAAATATGTAATGCACCATTAACTGAAACAAAACATGCAAAGCACATTTCATTCAGAGTATCTGCTGGAATAAATAGTGAAACAAAACACCTGAAAAATTTATTCTGACATTAATTGAATTATTTGGAGGTACAGGTTTTCAGAATTAAGAGCAAGCAGAAGAATACATGTTTTCTTCTTTGGTATATTTCAAGACCCATATGAATGTCTTCAGTACAATATCTATTGACACAAATGCGTTAGGAAATTTTGTTATAATATAGTGAGATGATGATTTTTAGAATATGTGAATATATATTCATCAGATGGCTTATTTACTCTAAGACAACACCTGTAAACAAGATTTTAAAAATAAGGACTAAAAATTTTATATTAATTAATATTAATTTAAGACTAAAATCAGAAAATAGCATTATAGACTATGATCACCATATGAATTGCACTACACCCCTAGTGAGAACCCAAATTTACTTTGAAAATAATATCTGTTTTGGATTCAGAAAGTAATCAGTATAAAATTGAACTAATAAATATAAATGAGACACTCTCCATCTCATATATGAAAATCTGAGAGTACGAGTCAGGAACAGTAGTAAAAAGTTTTATTTGCATCCTTTTGTCTATTGGAATAATTCAGCTTATAAAGCCATGAAAAAAAAAGAACTCATGTATCCTGTTACCATTTTTTTTTTTCAGTGAACAGTGTATTTTCTATTAAGTTATACAGTGATTGCCACTGGCTGAATAACATAAAAAGAACTTCAATGCTGAAAGATGACTAAAGAATTCTTAAAATATACTAAAGCACCACACATATTTAAATGTATTGTGCAAATTGGGGTCTCTTTTGAGGTTGTTATTTAGGTTTCTAGAATGAAACTTGATTCAGAAGCTGGTAGGGTTAGTGGGTCTCACTTAGTGTAGTTCTTTAGTGTTTATTTTCAAAAATAAATTTCCACTAAGGCAAATCACTTATACAAAGTACTAAGTTATTATGTTCTTTCTCCATTTTCTCATTATTCCTAACTGTAACCACTGCTTGATGCTACATTTTAAGTCATTATGTTCCATGAGTTCTCAGAGAAGTTTCTAGCAAAATTTAGGATCAGTAAATAACAGGCAAAAGTCTGGTTTCAAATAATTCAATTACTTCATTGTTATTGACCACAGTCTTGATGGACTTACCTCCTTCATGCTACCCTTCCTTTTCTCCTGAACAGAGTGCCCAGGAAATGATGAAAGTACAAGTTCCATTACAACTTAAAGCCTCATGAAGATACAGATTACACTTAGAGTTAAGGAGGCCATGAAGACACTTTTGTGTCCTTTAGAATTAATAAAGCTCAGCTACATTTCCATTGCCTTCAGTGTTGCATAGAATTCACCATACATTTATATATTAATAAAAAGTCTTAGTATTAAATTAAACATAAGTAGCAATGAAAATTTCCAAAGTAGCATAATGCTCTACATCAGTATTTTCATGGGTTTTGCTTTCTTAAGTGGAAAGAGATTGCAAGCCGGAGAAGGAAAGAAATTGCTTTTGTTGTACATTAAAAAAGTTATCAGTGAAGATCTTATTTCACAGCCTTTGACTTTGATATTATCAGACCTGAGAAGGATCACAATAAGCCACTTTTGGTGTATGTAGGAATAAATCTTGACAATTTTCTTGTTTGATACCGGTTTGAATTTTTGGAGATTATAAAACCCCCCAAAACCAGAATGATTGTAAAGTGGCTTGTGAGCCATGTTTTAAAGACTGTAATTCATAAACACATCTACCTGAGTATTGATAAGACCATTCTAGATGAGAATTCCTGGAGGCCAGTAAACTTGTGTCAGTGAGAACAAACAAGGCGTTGATGAGTGGAATACTGCCAGAAAAATAGGCACAAATATATTTTTTTCCTAGATAAAGGGAGCTAATACTGTTGCTCACAAAAGCATATGCTTCTAATATCAATAGTGCTTTATTTCCCTTCCTGGGAGTTACTGCTGAGCTAAATGAGCACACAGTAAGGTGGACTGAAAACTGGCTCAATGATTTTCAGAGCATCACAGAGGCTACTTATGAAAGGCTAAAAGGCTGGTTAAAGATGAGTCACCAGTGGTGTGTACCCCACGGGTCAATACTGATCTACTGTTTAACATCTTTATTAGTGAGGGGCAGAATATTTGTGAGAGGCCTAAGGCTGCTGACAGCACAAAACTGAGAAGAGTGGCTGATACACCAGAAGGTCACGCTGCCAATCCAGACGGACTCTGACAGGATGGAAAATGACCCAACAGGAACTTCATGAAATTCAAAAGGTGAAGTGCAAAATTCTATACCTGGGAGATAACAAACTCACATGACAATATACACTGGGGGCCACCCAGCTGCAAAGGAGCTTTTCAGAAAAGGGCCTGGGAAATCAAATTCATTGTGACCTAAAGGAAGTGTGCAAAGCAGAGTCAGGCCTTTTTCAGTGGTGTCCAGGGACAGGACCAGAATCAGTGGGCACAAACAGAACATGGGATATTTCTTCTGAACATGAAACATTTGTAACTGTAAACATGATGGGGCACTGGAAAAGATTGTCCAGAGACACTGTGTCATGTTGGTCCCTGTAGATATTCAAAATCCATCTGAACCTTGTCCTGGACAATCATCTCCAGGAGGCCCTGCTTGAGCAGCAAGGATTGTTGGACCAAAAACTGCAGTGTTCTATTCCAACATCAAATTTTCTATGATTCTGTGTTCCTAAATTTATATTTATGTGGGCAAGACAAGATTGTATAAATGCAAATCCCTTAAAATAGCATGATGCTATTCATCCTCATGGGTGAAACTTTTCCTCAAATCACTTAAGAATTTTCCTTTAGTAAATAAATATTTACAATGGGGAGATGAAAAATTTGGAGTTACAATGCTATTTTTTGGTCATATTTTGTGCCTCAGAGAAGCACAAAAGTAATTACTTTAAGTAGTTACTATAACTTCTCTCCTTCATCTGTCCCAGTCGCATGCTCTTGTCATTTACTGGATGGTCTTCCACTTTATTTTTTTTTTTTTAACACATGATTTTACTCACAGTATGGTTTACTTTCTTCTGTTTTCTTCTTGATTATATGCAGTAACATAAATTGAAAACAGAATTTCAGTCTGCAAGTAATGCATTATCTGTGCTTCACAACAGAACATTAATGATTAAACCTTGATAGAATGCTCTTGGCTATAAGTGTCCCTAACTGAAATTTTAAATTATCAGTCATAGTACTAGTTAGATGCTAGATAACATGGATGCAGTGTTCACTCCTTCATTATGCTCAGAAGACAATTCAAATTCAATAAAAAATAAAATTTTACTAATAAGTGCAGTTAGATATAGCTGCATATGAATGAATTACTGTTTTGTCACTTGATTGTCTTGAAAAATAAAAAATAAAAAATAAAAAAAAGATAAAACAAAGCTCAAAGAGAGGAAATCCATCTTAGTTTATAAATGACCCCGATTTAAGAAGGATTAACCTAGTTTGTGCAAGTGAACTTGTTATTGACTAGTGTCAATAGCATGTATAGTGGTGAAACAGAAAATATTCATGTTAATGCATATATATGTATCAAGCCTCTTGCTATTTTTTAGCTATTTTGCTTTACTGAAATATGGACAGGTCAGTTACAGATCTTTCCTGTATTTTATTCCCTAAGCTTGCACATTCTTTACCACTTTTACTTTTTGCATTTACTCTTGTGTCATTGAAAAAGCAATATCCAAATGTAAATGCTAGAGGTCTCAGTGAAGGGAGAAAAGGTTCTGGTTTTGTTTTCTTTCTTCTTCTTTTTTTTTCTTTTTTTTTTTTTTTTCTTTTATCTTCTTTATGACAAGCTATAGAAATCTTTTCTTTTTTTTTTCTTTTCTTTTTCTTTTTCTTATTGTCTTTATTTTTCCTTTCCCCCTTTTTCCCCCTATATTTCCCTGGTGCATTTTTTCACTTTCCTTTTATAAAATTTTCTCAAGGGCATGGGCTCTAATTCTCCGAGTTACACCTTGTACTTTATAAATGAAAAATTTCCATTCATTTATTGTTTTGAAAATCAGTATCATTCATGTCTTAGCACCATGTGATGAGAGCAGTCATTCAGTTCACTCCTCCATGTTTCTCCATCGCACAATAGCTCGTCTTGAGTGACAGGCTGTCTGGTTCCTTTCTTCATCTATTCTCCATGGTTTTGCTTTCTTTTTCAAACAATTGTGGAGGTAAGGAGCTGATGAATCACAAATCTAATAATTTATACATAATCACACATTTTTTCTTACCTATTTCTTATCTAAAAGGTTTTCAGTAGTCTGTTCTGTGGGGGACATATCATGGAATCTGATTTTCTTATGCAATCCATTCTACTCTGTCAAATAACTGATGGATGCTTTCATGATACTAAATAAACTTTGTGCTTCATTAGTACATAATTTACTCATTAAAACTATTGGTCCAAATTTTACTAGTTGTGAATTCCTTGAATAAAATTGCCTAATTTGCGCTATCTTTAAGTTCACTGATTGGTTCACTCACTTAATTAAAAACAACAAAATAATTTTATCTGAAACCGAGTTTAAGTCTTCTTAGAAAATCAAATTATCTGAAATCCCATAGTTTTGCAATTTCAATACTTTCACCAAAAAGCTAGAGAAAGGTCTCTGAAACTTTCAGTGATATGCTTCTTGCCATAGAGTAAAATACTTGCATGTTTTATTGCAGTGCTTAAAACTTCACAGCCTGACAAAAAAAGCTGGATAATTTATTGCTGAGGAAATTCAGCTTTGAAACAGTGTGGTAGTGCAGTGTACCTACTTTGTGTGTGTTTTTGTAATAAAATGTAAAATTACTCCTGTGGTATTTTGTCCTTTGCTATTCTTTACTACTACTTTTTCCCAGGTCATTTCTTCAGCTTTAATTTATAACCACAGCAAAAATCATAAAACCAGTATCTTGTATTAGGTAACATTCAGGGTGTTCTGGTGCAGAATATATACAGAACTCTTAAAGCATGCCAGATAATATCCTGAATGTCTGGTGCATGCGTATATTTATGATTGCACAGAGCACGTCAAATGATTGAAAGACAGCTATCATGTCTAGGTTTCCATTTCTGCCTACATAAATCCTATTGTTCTTCCAAAATTTTTGTTCTTTTAATTTTTTTTTCCATTTCCTCACAGCATGGCTGATACAGTTAACTTTTTCCCTCTTGCATATTTTGTTTTTGCTATTATCACTTCGCCAGAAAAGCCAATATAGGTAAAACTGATATGACTCTTACACAATCAAAGTCCAGAGTGCAGGTCTTAAAATGACTCAGCCACTTCAAATTGCATCAGGCTGAAGATTGATGAATGAGCTCTTAGTATAAAGTACTTAAGAAAAAAAAAGTCTCACAACAAAACAACAAAATTAAACCATCTAAAATTAATAAGCTGCATAAAATATAAAAGAATAAACATCTAATTAGAGAATTTCAATTTACCCATACTTTTGACAAGCTATAGAAGTATTTCAGACAATTATTTTTAAGCATCCTATTTTTTTAAGTACACATTGCTATAAGTATTAACTAAAATATATGTGAAATTTATAAATCTTTAAAATCTTTAGTCATGTTTGCTTGCACAACAATTGTGTTTTCTTTCTTGTAGTTTTCCATCCATTTGATTGTTTTAACAGTGCAATTTATAACTTGAAAGACAATGACATTAAAAATTCACTCTTCCATTTAACAGAGTTCAGAAAGGGCCATTGAATTCCTTAGGAGCCTCATAAATCCAAATTCTTTTTCATGAACTCTATGAATAGTGGTCTGATTTCTTTCAAACTCACTGTGTATAAAATGAACATGAATTGCAACAACTTAGAATTATTTCAGTGTTACTGTTGTAATTATTAGCTTGCTAGGTATAGTACTGATAAAATGCTTCTTTTCTGGATCATCAGGAGCTGCCTATGTCTGATGCCTTAGAGATCCAAGGTCTGTATATTTTAGCAATAAATTCACATGCCCAAAACAGTTTCCAACAATTTATGCAAGTTTACACTTTATTTTTCTGTTTCAGTGTAGATCAGCAGATGTATGTTGCCTCCTGTAGTTTTATAATATCTCCTTAAGCAGCTGCTAGTATTTCCTAGAGGTCTATTTAGTTATCCTTTGCCTTGGACAGCTGGGAAATACTTTACACAAGGAACATCAAAGACTTCTTGAAATCCTGAATATGGCCTTGCAAATAGAAGCTATAATCAGAATAATGGAAAGGTACTAATTGCTATTATATAGCAGGTAATAATTTCTAAAATAATATGGAAGATTACATTGAAATTTCAATGAAAAAATTCCAACTGACTACAAAATATTTATTTATGTGTTTACTTATTCATTCATGTTTTTGTTACATAGAAGTGATTTCCTACATAGAACATTGAATGATAAATTTTATTTATGACAAGACCCTTCATAGTGTCCTCTATATATTCAACTTTCTTGATCTCTCCTAAGATCTTTTCTTTTTGCCTCTCTAAGAAATGTCCTATTTTTCGTAAGTTTTAAACTTTGTTGCTAGCTGTATTCAGCTGAAAAAATGTTTCAAACTCCTTCCCTCAAATAGCCAATATATCCCTATAACATAAGATTACATATTATTTTTATTATGAATGGAGGCCAAAGAAAATCATTACAAAAGATAAGCTGTACTCATCTGTTGTGCTGGATATATGAGTGTGTACTAAATCAAGGTAAGATGCAAGAAGTCTCTTCTTTCTTAGAAGAATGGAAACAAATTCATGACTAAGCTCAAGTAAGTTAGTTTATAAATGTGGCTAAAGTATCTCTATGAAATTTAATTTATTCACATTGCTCTTAATCTTGTTTTTTCTTATCAAAATTTTTTTAAGCATTCGTAAGCTAACCTGCTCGAGGTAAATTATATATAAATAATTACCTTCAAAACATAAAAAGGTAAGGCTGTTAATTTACTGTCTAAGAGACACTTCTGAATCAAAAGGTCACAGCCTTGTATAAAAAGATTTTATTAAATGGCTTCATTTTCTTTTTAAAACCAAAATTTCAACCACTTTTATACGTTCCATGACAATACTAAACTTCAACCTCAATGAGTTAATGTAATTAATGTAAATGTAAGACATTTAAAGTAATCATTAAAGGTAATAGGAATTTGGGATATCCTTTAATATACCAAAAGCAGTAATTATATCCCTTATTCATAGTGGTTATTTCTATGTATACTTACTTAGAAAATACTCCTTTAATATTAAGAGATTGCAATAAAAATCAAGGTCTCAAACTCCTGGGTGTTACCAGTGTGATAGATTCATTGCCTTATCAAGATCTCTGGGCCCATATATATGTACTAATTGATTTTCCAGTATGGACTTGCAGTATCAGAGCTGTATTCATAATTCATAAATGAAGTATAAGGGAAAGTATGTGACAAGAAAATAATTGAGTAATACTGATTCACAGTCCTAGGTTTGATTGTTAATTTTCCTTTATACTGACTTTCAAGTGTATTTTGTTATATCTCACAGGAAGAATTGATAAGTTGATGGTAAAAAATGTTTGCTTATAGTTCCCTGAGCAACTTGATGGCACACATGATTTGTTACCTGCCATATGTTCTGTCCAAGGAAGAAAATATGTGCTGCTCATATTTGAATAACTTACACTGAATAACTTGTGAAATCAAACTTTGATATGCAGAACTTGAAGGAAGATTAGTGGATATTGTAAACTGGGCAAAAGCCTGTCCCTTGAGGTGTTCAGAATAATTGAAAGCCATGAAAGAAGAGCTGTTATTAACAAACAATAGCAATAGATAGTATATTCTTTTTATAATTGAATTGAAAATTTATGTCCCAGGTTTGTCCAGGAATTTTTTGCAAAAGTTTATTTCATAGTATTAAATAAATAATGAACAAAATTAATTTGATCTTCAGCCATACCTAAATCAAACGTTGTTAAAACTAACTCCTTTTGTATAACAAAAAACAACCTTAGAAAATTACAAATAGAGTCAGTGATATCCAAAGGTGATATTCGGGAAGACTAATGATAAACCAAATAGATTTATGATCCTTATGTTAACAATACCCTATCAATAATTGACATTAAATTTAAAAAAATGAAGTTAGGACAATTTAAAATCCGCAAAACTTACAGAAATCTTAGTACAGAGATAATTTCATTTGCATAGATGCAAATGTTTATTACCATTTAGATAAATTTATGTATACCTCTGTACTTCATTAAAAATATTTATCCATTTATCTAGTACAATCTTCTCTTCCATTACTCAACATATTTATCTTTTTCATAGAGGATACATTTTGTGTTTCTTTGTGTGTGCATACATAGATGACATATGACACATACATTGATGTGTATATGACACAAGGATTTGTCATATGTGGTTTCTGACATCACTGTTCAATTGTTTATAATAATCTATTTTCAGAGGTTTAGGGCTGGTCCTCAGGGAAATATGACTTGATGTTTTAGTGCAAAATGCCCATCGAGAGATGCTGCCAAGATTCATCTTTTTTTCCCAATATTTTACTTATGAATCTGCATGTAAAAAGTCTGAGAGCAATGCCTTCCATCAGATAAAACCCAAATTCGTCCTTTTGATTTTCTAATTAAGTTCTCTGTTCATTTTACTGTGATATGCAGATACTGTACCTGATTTCTTACAGTACCCTGATTAAACATGGTCCATCAGCAACGTCTTTCTAAGTAACTACTGCAGTCATTCATATATGCTTCATTAACTTTAGTATGTGAGTATTTGAAATTTCAGGATGAAAAGAAACCAGGCTAATAATTTAGGTATTGTGTATTTTGCCTTAGCTCTTCTCTGTGCATGGTTTAATGACTAAATCAAAGGAAATGGAAGCAGAAATAGCAGTCTTCTGGGTCACTTCCTATTATTTCTTCTGTGATCTTCTTGAGGAAAACATTTCTTATCATATGTGAGTACATTTTTAAAGTCAGGTGATGAGAAAGATGCGGCCTCAAAAATAGGACCATAAGTTTTAAAACCAACCTCTAAATAAGAAGGAAAATGAAGACAATAGTTAAGAAGAATTATCAACAAGAATTAGGAATAAACACAAGTAAACTGAGGACAAACAAATCAAAACAGAAGAGAAAATACACGGAAGATACTGAAGTGAAATAATGTGAAAAATGAGAGATAAAATCTATGAGAAACTGTAACTGGAATGTTAAATTTATTTTAAAATACAGAAGAAATAAGAAAAACTTCAGGTCTGACAATATATGGTGTCCAGGCCAGATGACATATGACCACTAATGAAGAAGAACTAGATAATAGTAATAAATAGAAGCAAAGAAATTGGTATTATTTACTATTGTTCCATGTACCAATACATTCATAACAAGTGTCTTTTAATTGGTAAATAAATAAGTATAATGAAGCAACAATTCAATACTGTTTGAAAGAAACATACAGTATTCAGGTATGAACTTTCAGGGTAAATAATGTGCTCATTATTATTTTCAAAGTCAAAAAAGATTGCCAGTGATTTTCTGTCTTTTGCATAAGTAGACACAAATTGCAGGTGTTTAGTCTTGCCCTTAGTAGTTGAAAAGTGTGTGCTTTTAAGAAGTGTTACTGTGGGTTTTTTGTTTGGCTTTTAACCAAAAATATTACAAAGTATATTCTCTTTATACCAGACCAGATAATAGAAAAATAACCCTTCTATATCTATAAAATATCTAATTGCTTTTTAAAACTTGGACTCTGTCTATTTAGCCACTCACTGCAATATCATAGAATTTCTGAATCAGTCAGGCTGAAGGGGATCTCAGGAGGTCTGTAGTCCAGCAGGCTCAGCTGTAAGAGCAGACCAGAGTTCTCAGGCAAATCTTGAAAACATTCAACAAAAGATACATAGCTTCACTAGGCAGCCTCTTTCAATGCTTCGTGGTCTTTGTGGAGTAGAAGTTTTTCCTTGTAAGTCAGACTGTTTCCAATTCAATTTATAACCACTGTCATTCATTCTCCTATTCCTGCTTCTCAGGAAATAACCTGGCTCTGTCTTCCCACTAACTTCTTCCTAGGCAGGGCTGTGCCAGATATCCCAAACACATCTCTTCAGCTTCATCAAGCACAGCTCCTCCAGCTGTTACTCTGAGGGTACGTTCTGTAGCCCCACCCCAGATTTGTATCCTTCTACTAAATCCATTAGAGTTTATCTAATTCTTTCTTTGCACGGGAAGTGAAAACTGAATGCAGTTTCCCTTATGTGGTTCATATATGAGATTAATGTCTGAGTATGTTTTCTGGCCTGAGAACAACTATTTCCACAAAAATCTCTGCATTGCATAGCTGCTAGTACAGAAGCATATGTAATAAATATTTGCTATGAACTTTATCTAAATCAAATCCATGTAAAATACTGCATTCTGTAATTGATACATTTCTCCAAAGACAAAAATCTTAGAGACAGCTTTTGCTTCAAGAAAGCTCTGTGCCAAAAAAACCCAACATTGGTTAGGGAAGGACACCTCTTATCTCTAATCAGTAGCAAATTGTGTGTTTATCTGACAGACAGAAGCTCAGATTTATAGAATATTAGGAATTTTATGCTTTTTTATACACTGAATTTTACACCTGTAATCAGGGTCTTTTACTTATAGTAAGGAAAGCTGTGAAAAGGAAAAAGGGTAACATGACTGTTTTGAGCTGATAATGACATTTAAATTCTTCCTATTCTTAAGAATAATATTTGAAAGAAAGCTAGAAATGTCAAAAAAATTGCTTCGTGTGTACCTGCAATATTATAAATTGCCTTAGAATGCCTATTTAAATCTTTTTACTGTCTTGCTGTGCCAAGATGTTAAAGTCTTTATTCATGCTCTTTTTATTTTAGTTTAATTCCTTATTTTGTGAGAAGAAATTAACTGAAGCTTTATAAAGTGGAAGAATCTGAAAATTAAGAAAGTAGAAAAAACTCTTACTTGGACACTGAAAATTTTCTACCTTGAAATTTCTGAATAGAAATGTGTCATAAGATTATATGAACAGAGCATTAAGAAACACAGTCACAGTAGATTAGTGATTTGAGGAATTGTGTGTTTGGTCTTTTATAAAGATGTATCAATTCCTTGTTAGGTATTGAAAAAATCTTTCTGATTTAGTGTATAACAATGTGTGCTGGCATAAATGAGAAGCTGAACATCAAAGAGAAGGGAGGTCAGCATTGTCACCAGCACTTTTTCCTTCTACCTGGTGGGATGCAAAGTTCCCTAATGGTGGTTGTGACAGTTAGAGATCATCTGCCTTGGACCAAATAGGATGAATTTTCATAGTTCACAGTGTTAAATTGAGCTCACAGGGTTGAACTGGGAACCGTAGTTGACTGGTTGGGCCAAAAGGGATATTGAAAAGTGTCCTAAATATGGGCTGTAGGTCACTGATCACACCAACTTGCTGTTTCTTCTCAGCTGGGATAATGGATTTTGTTAATTTCAATGTTTCCATGGAAACTAAAAGAAAATCTATGTTCATGCTTTCTTTAAAACCCTCTCCCTTGCTTTCTTCCTTCAATTCACGCACCTTCAAAAGTCTTTCCCCACACTAACTCATCTTTTTAGCTTTCTTCTTTAAAGTAAAATTTTTAGTCTTTTTAGGAAACTGTCTACATTTTCCACCCATGTTTAACTTTTGAGTATACCTATATGATAATACATATTCCTTATGAGAAATCAATGGACATAAATCATGCAGTAGCATTTCATATGTTACAATGACCAGCCCTCAGGCTGAGGACTTTCACTACATACCAATATACTTTTCATCTGAAACTCCTGACACAGTGGTCATAACATAGAGTTAACCTAAACTGTTACTTCAGTATATATCTGTTGATACAAAGCTTCTGGACATAACTATAATTTGACAATTTTCAAACTATTTACTGTTACAGTTATATTGTCTTTAGTCTGTTGTTTACAATATATTTAAAAAGCAGCCTGTTGGGATATTTTACTATACCATTTATTCTACAAAGACCCAAATGGAATATAAACTACATCCCCATTAACAAAACACAGTTTTATGTCATAAAGCTGGAGGATGTCCTTGAAGTGTACAAGTTACTTGAAGTGTACAAATATTTATCTGAAGTAAATATTTATATCATATTAGTAAACTAAAGTTCATTTTGTCTGAGTAGAAGCTGAGGAGAACTGAAAGAGCCAAACACATAAACCAAGGATTTACTGTCTTACATCTGCTTCATAGTATGAGATATACCTTCCTTGGCTACTTTTCTAACACAAAAGTTAAGAGACTGAGGTGATGGACTATGAATCAGAATCACCTTGATTATTTCACTCCTGATGAATAAGCTCTCCTGAGAGCTCTGAAGAGTACAGCAGAACAGAGTCTTATGGCCTGGGCTAAGGTCACTGTGGGCAAATTTGTCTGTGAGCATCATGAACTACTCAGGATGTTGTAGCATGCTCAGGTTCTAGCCAGTATAATTAAAAACTGCTGTAGACCCTGCCTGGATGGTTGTTGTCTAGACTAGGCTGCATGACTGTAATGGGAAGCAGCAGTTAAGACATAGATGTGAGCACTAATATTGCTGCAATTGATGGTCTCAGGACAAGTCTCCAACAAAGAAGTCCAAATTAAAAAAAAAAAAAAAAGAAAATAGAAATCACATAATTCAAATAACTATCCCATTGAGATCCAGCCTAATTATCAGTAGGTTGTTTCAGTCAAGACTGAAGGGCTTCAGACATGTCTGGGTAAATGACAGCTGAATATAATTTTGCAAGGTAGTGATTTTAGATCACCAAATTTCATCAAAACTATGTGCCTTTTGGTTGGAAGAGTAGTACTTTCGAAGAATGGGACCTAAATTACCTCTTGGATGTAGATCTCAGATCGCTCCATGGGGACATTAATCATTAAAACCCTCCAAGACAAATTCCAAATGGCCAGACAATATATTTGATGCAAATGCAGGCAAAATATATGTATGTGTGTTATTGAAAGTTGTATCACTTGCTGATAAGGAAAAGTTTTCAGTTGCTTAAATTTATTTTATTTACTTTAAGTTTACTAAATTTATTTCATTTTAAAAATGTGGCAGCTGAAAAATATTAAAACAATTTTAGTACAAAAAGAAAAATGTGTAAACACCATGACATACAAATCAAGTTTTATTAGCTACATGTTTAGGAAGAGAAAAAAAAATAGAAGAGGATATTGCAGGTTTTCTTCCCATGGGTTCTCATTCTCAGTCTTTCATATGATGTGTTTATAGACATCAGAAATGCAAGTGAATACATAAATACAACACATCCATATTTTAAGGATGTTATTTGTTTTTAAGATCACAAGATATTTCTGAAGGTTAATATAAGTTATATTCATTTGACTGTCAGTTATAGATGGTATAGATTAGGCATCATGTATTTATATGAATATTTAAAGAAGAATATTTCCTTCACTCTCTCTTAGAAAGATGGAAAGAATTTTTGCTATTAATATATTTACTGAGAAAAAAATACATAATTTAAGTGCTGATTAGTAAATGGAAATCTGTGACACCTCATGAACAATGACAAGTAAAAGGGATTTTTGAATCAAGTATTTTATCAATGATTTATTTGATAGAGGCATCCTGCAAGTGGAAGATGAGCTCTAGATGTTGTTACCATAGATTAAAGAAATGATGAAGCAAGAGCATTTGAGGTAACGGAAGGGTAAGAAGAAGCACTAGGGAATGGGAGTGAAAACAGAGCTGAGCTGTAGTTATGAATGCAAGAGATAAAGTCTTTTTTTCTGATTTTCCTACCTGTGCTTAGTCTTCTTAAAATGCAAAGTTTGAAGTCTTTTTACTTTTTTTTTAAGCTACCTTAACCTTGCATGATGCAATGAAACTTCTGAACTAGCTTTCTTACCCCTGTTTTATCCTCCTCCCCCATTCTAAAATAAGCATTCATTGGGAACATTGAGGTCATAGATTTTTGATCTTCAGAATTACATGAATATTGCATTGCTACTGTAATCTTTGGATCATATTTCCAGACCGAAAAGAAAGAAAAAAATTCAAGAATCAATACAAAATAGAGAGCATACAGATGTGATGGCTCTGTGGGGATGCAGCATGCCTTGTCTGAAACTACCATCTACCAGACAAAATAAAACAGGGCAGCACAATTTCTGCAGTCAGTTCCAAGGAGGAAGCTAAAAAACTGGCAAAAGTAAATAAGGACATCCACAACACCTGGATGTAATTAAATCACTGGAGAATAATCTAAATTAAAATCATCCAAAGCATTGAAAGTAGACCATAAAGTTGGTAGAGGGAAAATTTTTTTTAAACTAATGATACTTTAATAGAGTAATCTAATCCAGTTAATGCCTAGAGGGTTGTTTCTGAGGCAATTATAAAGGAAATCAACAAGAAAACAACAAAAAATTAATCATAGGTGACAGAACCAGGAAGGACTTCTTTCATTGCACGTTTTGATCCTCAGCATTTTCCGAAGAACTTATTATTATTATTTAATGTAAGATAGTTTTGAGCAACCCTGATTGTCCCAAATTCCTTTGCAATCTGAGAATCTTCTTGACTACTTTCCCTGTTAATAAGGTTTTCTCTTTTCTTTCTTTTCCTTTTTTTTTTTCTTTTATTTTTATTTTGTACAGTTTGGACTTCTTTTTCTAGATTTTGCCATTGCTTTTTCACTTGTCATATTCTAAGAATGTGAATAATTTCTTTCTTTGATTAATATTGCTATGATTTAGGATCTTATATTTCAAGCATTGATCATATTTTTATATTCATTGAACCTAGCTGTATCATGTTCTGATCCTTCACTCTCTTTATATTTACAACATTTATATCTCTATTTCAAATCTTTAATTTTATTTCCACTATAGTTGTCATATACTTCAAACCATGAAATGAAGAGACCATATGTGAACACCAACTGTAAACATTAAAACTATGTAATATATCCTTATAGCATTACTGAAACACAGTATTGGTGTTTACTTCATGTCAGCATCACAGTGAACACTTCCTTTTTGTTGTTGTTGTTGTGGAACTACTTCTGGATATTTTAGACTTATTAGGTGTATATTTGGCTGTGCTGTTTACTTCTTCCCCTCTTATCATGTGGTGATCTAGAAGAGAAAGATTATGCAGAAAATGTCTGGCTGTTTTGCATCAGGGCTTATAGTGATTGCTGCTTGAAAAAGAAATAACCCTCACATCCTGGCTCTGGGACACACTGTAAATGTAAAAATATGTAAAACTCCTGCTACAGTCAGCTGTCATTTTCACAGAAGCAATATAATAGATGCAAGAAGTTGCTCCCATCTCCAGTTGAGGTTCAGTTCAAAAGGAGGACTAATGAAGCTTTGATATGTTAGTAAAAAATCTAATTTTGTTGTTTTTTCTCATAAAAAATCAGGGGCTTAACAAAGAAAAAATTATACTTGAGGGGAAAAAAAATTTTGTTCTTCAAAAAAAAAGGTCTGTTATTATTTAGTGCATAAAGTCTTCTGAGTTCAATCTTCAGAATAGTTATAAATTTTATAGCACAGGAAAGAAAGAGAAAATATTAAAGGAGGATAATCCTTCTTTTCATATTTATTCACCTATTTGATTTCTTCAACTTTGCACTGTGTTACTTTTCATGGTACCCAATTCAGATGATTCATTCCAGCTTTTGTATAGAATTATTTTTCTATACTGTTTTGCAATAAAATACAAATAGATGTTCAAATAACAGAAGTGCAGTTCAGAAAGTCTATTGAGATTAAGTAAGGAAAGTATGAAGTAAGCAACACATGAAATAAAAATCTAACTTAAAACACAGAATATAATTTTTTTTTTGCTGGAAGAGATAGAGTATTACTAAGAGAAATTCAAACATATTTCAAATTCAAGCTGAACCTAGTGTTTATTATAATAATATATGCTTGAAAGTGTTCTCAGATTTCCTAGAATGATAGAAGGGCTTGGGTTTAAAGGGACCTTAAAGATCATCTAGTTTCAAATGCCTCTGCCATGGGCAGGGACACTTTCACTACACTGAATATAATTTGAATCTGCAGAATACACAGTTAAAATTACAGTTCCTGGAGTTCTTTGATAACATTATCAGCTTTTGAAGATCAGAAGAGAAAATTTATGTATGCTTTCATATTCCAAGGCTAAAAGAATATGTATCTTCTAAGTAGATCCCTCCAACTTAAAACTTTTGGGTTTGGGGAGTTATTCACAAAAGGGAAACCTAGAAATATGGGTTTGACTGAAGAAGGTTTGCCATTTGTGCCTTGTAAAAGATGTGCCTCAACAGCAGGCCAGAGACTTTTCATCCTCTACCATATTTGATTATTCAGCATAACCTTTCCTTCCATCCAGATATTATGAACTGGAGTTAAAAAAGGTGAGGGGGGAGGAGTGAAAATCTGTATATGTGTGTGTGTGTGTATCTGTGTCTGTGTGTTTGATTTAAGATTAGAAGACACCCAAAGTAGACTCTTTTTGATATGCTGAGTGATATGAAGTGACTAGACATCTCAGAAGGGTTTATCCACTCTCTACTGCTCAAATTACTAGCCACAGGAAGAGATTATTTCCTGGGATAAATGCTTTTAGCAAAATAGATGAAGCCAAATAGCAACTGTGTTAGCATATGCAATAATTTTCTTGAACATAAGCCTGCTCTTAGTTCTGAGTAATGATTATTTTCATCACATAGACTCTCTTGAAACTCTCCTATTTTACTTTCTATTTCAACCCTCTAAAAGATATGGTAGGAGCTGTATTTCCATAGCACTTCTCTGTCTCTCTAAAAACAGCATTGCAATAGCTATCTTCTCAGCTTTTGGGTTATGAAATTTTAATTTGCAACATGAAACTGAAGTATTTAGTGTCTAAGCAATTTTTGAAACAGATTTTTTGTAAATATTAAGATTAGATTTATGCCTTTCATTAAAAACCTGTCATCAAGATTTACAAAATATTATTTCTATATAGGAAACTACTTGCCTCTTTTTTAATGACTTTGCTAATAATTGTGCTAATTTATTCTGTATACAAGCAATGACTTAAATTTTTTTAAACTTTATTAAAAGTGTAAAAGACAAAAATATTAAAGGAGATTACAAAAGTTATTAATGGTTGGTTAGGTGTAATATACAATCATGAATCATTTTGATGATTGTTCACTTTGTCTCATGATAAACTGTTGCTTCTCTTAGAGGGAAGTGTATCATATGAATA
Organism: Hippolais icterina; assembly: GCA_013400075.1. Lineage (NCBI taxonomy): Eukaryota > Metazoa > Chordata > Aves > Passeriformes > Sylviidae > Hippolais > Hippolais icterina. Next base: position 182,279 of record VWYN01022136.1, read on the forward strand.
GATTTTTCTGAATGTAAAATTATACTACAGTACAATACTGTTGTTCTATGATACTTAATAGCCCTACATTCAACACTTACAAGCATTTACAACCACTTTATCTAGATTTTAAAATCTTAATTGTTTTACAATTTGTTAAGACATAAATGAGATATATTGTGTGGCTTTGATGTGAGATCTTAGTTGGATTGTATTTAGCAGTAAGAGAACAGGCCAAAGAGAGTCTGGTTTTCTGACTTACTGTTTTGCTTTGTTTTATTTTCCTGACTGAAGAAAGGAAGCACCAGATCACTTGAAAATAGAAAATTTAATGTTACAACTGAAAGCAGAATCTATCTGACTAACTTTTCCTGGGGAAAAAAAAAAAAAAAAGAAAAAAAAATTGACTGTCCTATTATGATTTTTGTTCATATTTCCCAAAAAGTCTCTTTCACTCTTAGTGGGACTCTGAAATTAAGCAAAACCATATATGAATGCTCACTTTTATATCTGAAGATCTTATCAGTTCTTGCAAAATATTTCAGAACAGAAAATTAATTTCAAAATTACATCTTCCTTGATGTTTTCTAGAATTATTCTTAAATAACTTTTATTTTTTTCAATATTTGATACCTGGGGATCATTTTCATTCCAGCTAGAGGAATGTGGATTGCTGAAGGCACTTTTAATACTAAGGAGTAGGTGAGTAGGCAGATAACTGATGCCTCAGATTCACACACTGATTAAGACTTTCAATAATTTTGGTGATTGCAGCTATTCCAAGCCAAAGCTATGGTTTGTGATACAGAAAATATAGATTCTCCCTACTCATACTGAGTTTTTTCTAGGGAGTTTGGAGACCTCCTTAAATGTAAAAACAGTTGCAAGGAAACAAAATTTCTCTTTAAAGTTGCTTCTACAGCTTGCAAGTCTAATTTATCTTCATGCAACAGGAAAGTAGGAAGGTTCTTTGATTATCATATCTACTTCCATATTTCCCAAGATGGTGGAAAATATCAGATAGGTCTAGAGAAAGGCACTCCTTTCTCATGATCACTCTGTCTATGACAGCAGGGTTTCCAGCTTTTCTCACTCTATTTTCCAGGGTATAATCTCGTATTTCAATAAGGTATTGGGCATAGTTCACTATGAAACTTTATTTAGCTCAGAATTCTTATTTTTTTAGATATTTTCTTCAATTAGTCTCGAAGTTAACTATTAGAGCTTATGACTTTTTTTTTTACTCTAATCGTAGGACTGTGAGTCAGAATACCTCTTTTTATTGGCTGTGCTCTACAGGGATTTAACTTCACTCTGAATAAATCGGGAAATTCAGCTGATCATCAGTCTAAGAAACAGGGTTTTTTCCCTTAAACCAAATAATCATTAATAGTTTGAGAAATAACAGAATGAAAGTTCTCAGAGCTAAAACCAACCTAAAGCATATTTTAAAATTCATGCTGGCTTTAAAAGTCTTCATGGCTTCTGGTGTCTGCCTCCCTTTTCTCCTGCTTTTCTTCTTAAACATAGTCTACATGCTTCTTTTGCAATGCACTCCAGGGAAGCTCAGTGTTAAAAGTTAATGTCAACTGGCTGAGGCTTCATACTGTTTCAGCAAAGACAACTCTCTAAAATACAGTGCCTATGCAATTCTAAAGTTTCTGATAAGACAGCCTCTGTTTTCTTTTCTTTATGCCCAAAGCAAGACTTAAATCCATTCTGTTTGTATCAAATATAATTTGGAAATTTGGAGAGAAAAACTGATTATATGCAGTAAACAAATATACCAAAATTATTTTCCTATTTCTTATATTCTAAATTTCAACATTTCCTACAATTATTCACAAGACATAAACAAGTAATATATACATCTATATATGAAAATCACTTTCATGATGCCTTTTTTACTTGATTTTTTTATACTTAAGTACAAAAGTATAATTAAAAAAAAAAAAAAAGTTACATAAGGTCATAGAATAATAGCCTGGGTTGGATGGGACCATCCTTGAGAAAAGGACATCTTCCATTAGACCAGATTGTTCATACACAACATGAATCTCACACAAACTGTTCAATGTCTTCTTCTCAAACTGGCAAGGATGAGATCTTTTTTAACATGGAGGAGCTCACAGGTACACAGCTCCCTTCTGACTGGTACCTATGATTATACTTGTGCTGCTAAAAGAAGTATGAAGAGGCATTTTCCCAGACACAAAGGCCAATGTGTTCAGAGAAAAATTTTATAAGATCTTTCAGCCTCCCAAACCAGCTAGGTATGTTACTGTCCTAAACTGTGATTGAGGAGCATTTGGGGAAGCTCTAGTTTACACAATCCCAAAGTTCTAAATTTCAAGGACTATTTTAATCATTCAATAGTAAAGAGCAAATAATTGCTATGCCCAGTAATTAAGCAAGGCTCTGTTAAATTCATTAATCCAGACATAGTTCAGGGACATAGTGGTGCCACCTGTGTTACGCCAATGGGCCTAACAATTGAAATTATGACTGAGCAGCTGAATCCAGCACAGGAACCACTTACTAAATTAAGACACCTTAATGAAACCTGAGTCTTTAGCCTGGATCAGCAACCTTGGTAACAAACTGCTACAGCAATTCATCATATACGTTTTCTTGAGTTTGATTTACAAAAGAAAGCCTCAGCAGGGATCTTGGTACTTGGCATTAGATAAAACAGAGCGAAGGTGAGTTTCCCTAAGGGAAAACTTTGGTGTCTGAAACTATCCCTTCCTAGCCATTGTTCTCTTCATACTGGTAAATGATAGTATGCAGTTCATTAACAGATTTGAGGGTTCATCTGAGCTCCCAATGAGGATGAAGTATTTCATAAATTAGGAAAAATGCAGAGTTTTTCTACTATTCTCATTTTTTTTTTCAGTGTTCTATCATGAGCTTTCCAATTCAGTATCTTGTGTCCAGATATACAGAAAGTATTTAGAGGTGATACTTCAGTATTTTATATATTTATGTATCTCTTATATAAAGGAGCCAGATGTTATTAGCCCGCATATATGAAGACATTAAGGGGGTCATTACAGTGTTACAAAGAATAAAAAAATGTGTATTTCATGATTCTTAAGGTCACACTGGCATTAGTTATATTTATTGAGGAATGTCCTCAGTTGCTGAGGCTGACAGTCAGCGAACGGCCTGAATTGATGCTCACAGAGCACGGGCTGCACCAGGGACTGGCTGCATGCAGCCTAACAGGAATGAATCTCGGAATGGTCTGACTCCTAAGCTGTTCTCAGGAAGCTACTCTCAGAAATGTAAAGCAGTTGAATATTTCTCACGTTATAACAAAAAGAAAGAGAATGGGTTGTCTGTATATACCAGTGTACATCTTTGCCTCCTACTACTATTAATCGTATAGCAACAACCCAGCAATCTAAACCAAAGTAATTTCTTGAGCATCTGAACATGATATATATTATGTATATTATGTAGCATTATGGCTAAAAGTAGAACTTTTTCAGTAAATGAGATATTACACTTCCTGTATACATTACAATACGTTTTAACATTTGTAAACTGAAAAAAAAAATCTCTGCTTTGTTTGTGAGAATACTTTTGGATGCAAAATTATTACCTAATATAATTGTCTAGTAATAAAATATTAGTCTTTTGCACCTACATTATCTAAAACAAACAAAATATTCCAGAAAGAAACAAATTTTAAAAGGCTTAAACTGATGCATTTGCTGATATCTGCAAACATTTATTTTATATCAATATATATCCAGTTTTTAAGATTTCTATGCAAAAAACATTAGCTCTGTCAAATTGAATTTAAAGATCCTCAAATGTATTTTAAAACATATAATTTGATTATTCTGAAATACAAAAACTAAAACTTAAAATATGAAATAGTCCAGGTTCATAATCTCATGGGTTTTAAATCAAGCATTACATTTATGTAGATCTTCAAAAAGAAATCCCTGAAGTTTGTAGTGTTATTTCCAATATAGGAACAATATAAGGCCATTCATAATAATTTTCCTTATCTTCATAATGATGAAAAATAACTGTTCTGATACTTAACACCTTCCCTATCAGCTGAAAATTTTCAAGAAGCAAGCGTTCAATTCAAAAACTGGAGCACACAGTAAATCAAGCTGTTACTGGCAATCTTGCTGCAGAGCTGGAAAAATAGAAAATTCATCACCTTAGTATGCACCCCCAAGGTCAAAGTCAAAGCACATTTGGAATATTTACAGAAAATTTATCTGAGTAAACATTTCTGAAGTCAGATATTATACAAAGCATTGCTTTCCAGGCCAACAGGTTTCCCCCAGAAATTTATAATTCAAAATAAGCTACCCTGAATTTGTTCAGTCCTTCTACATGCAAAGTCTTTTTTCAAGTCAAGAGATATGCCTCAAGAAATTACCCCAAAAAACAAGTTATATATGAATTCTTTGAGTTAAATGACCTGTTAATTGTCCTACTTATTGCAAATAGACATAGAATTTCTGAATAAGTCACTGTTTTCACTAATGACTATAAAGCTAATTGACAGTGAAAACAATTCCATACTTATGGTAATAAATGAGTTTTCAAAACCACCAAGATTTATAAAGGTAAATAAAGGCAAGTAGGTAAAGTTAGACTTCTTAGAACACAAAGTTCAGTCCTTTTCACCTTGTCCCAAAGAAGATGCAATAGAAGTAGAAATGCTTTATATCCAAGCAGTGAATCTGATCAGGATTTAGTTCTTTCATATTTTACCTAAATAGGTTTGTAATGCAAAATGAGAGTTCCTAATTTTTCTTCCATAGCAGAAGAACACACAGAATGAACAAAAAACGGATGCATGTTTTAATTTCTGAGAATAGCTATTCATGGTATGCCGTAATAAGTAACAGGATGTACTGCAAGAGAATATTAACAATGTGAAGAGACTAACCAAATAATTTATTATCAGAAAGGATGCTGGCTTCCAAGGATTAGAAAAAACCAAATGGACTAAAAATCCTGTAGTGAGGCCTTTCAGTGTCCCTTCTGAATATTCATCTGTCTCTAAACATTTAATATTGGCAACATTGAGGGACTGGACCAATTTGAAAAAGTATGGCAATTTGAATATTTTTAGGCCAGAATACATTTTCTTCAGTATTTGTCAATTTCTGTAGTACTTATACATATTTCTCCAAATACATTTTTCTAATATTTTTACGCAAGTAGGAATGTTAGCTGTACTGTATTAGAAGACAGAGGTGTGTTTTTTTTTTTCTCAAGAAATATGTAAATAAATATGTAAAGAAATAAGTTAAAAAATCAGAAGAAACATGTCTGAAAATAGAGCTAAAAGATGCAGTTTCCTTAGCAACGAAAATTCTCAGATATCCTCTAAATTCCAAAACCTTGCAAAAACTGGAAAAAGCATCTACTGTGTTCACATTCTCCCCTCCCCTGTATTCTGAAGCCTTGCTTTGTAATTATGGTTATTCATACTGACAAGTGAAATACTCTCTGAAATGAAGGACTTCAACTCCTAACAATTTTCCTTACTTATATTTTTTAGGTGGCTTATAAAAGTGTACAGATTGACTATTTTTATGCAACTGCTGGGAAAAATGTGAGGAGGAAACTAAAGAAGATGTCATTTTATACACACACACACACAATTTAATACATATACATATATACATACGTTTTATATATATATATATATATGAAATACAGCAAAAAAAAAAGAAAACCCACACAAACAAATAAACAAACTAAAAATAAAACCCAAATGCAAAGAAATTAAAAGAGAAGTGAATACTGATTATCAGAGGTTGATATAGAGGATGGAATAGCAGTAAGGGGCTATTTCATGGCAATTTTTGTGGGAAAGGACTAAATGTAGTGGCAAGTAACAATACTCAGAAATGAGAGAATTAGTATGGAGAAAAATAGAAAAGAACAATAGAAATAACTCACAGGTAAAGAAGTAGGATTTTAAAAATATAAAAGGTAAATTTGTTTAATATAGAGGTTATTAAGAAAATTCAAGCAAGTATTGCTTTTCTATTGTGGTTTCCTGTATGTTTGCTGCAGAGTTTGGCCACAAGCCCATACAGGCATCATATGAGCTTTGAAGGAAGACAAGATGAATCTGTACAAGTTTTCTTCTGGTATTATCCAGTGGTATCCTTACCTCCAGTGCAGTGGACAAGAGATACCATGCAAGACCAGGTGTCTTCCAGAAGGAAGCTCTCAGACACACAGGTGAAGATGTTTTCCAGGCAGCTGTTGTTTATAACCTGGGCACTGCTGCCACAAGCATCCCCGAGGATTAGATAACGAACCAGGGCTGAGGTCACTGAACTCAATCAGTTGACAGTGGGACCAAAATTCCACTTCTTAAGTTAGTGTTCAAAGGAGGTTTTTTTTGCAAGTAGTCTTTAGTTAGTTTAGTGCTAGAGGATTCCATTTCAAAATATTGTGTATAATAAATAAAAAGTAATCAGATTAATTTTTATTCTGACTCAGTTTAAGATAGAAAATCACTAATATCAGAGATATGATTGATAAAGATGTTGAATGCCTCTTGCTTTCAAACCCTAGAATGTCTAATGTTTTCCTGCAGTAGTCAAAAATTAATTGTGAATATTGAAACAATTGACTTGGATAAGAGATTTATTTCCTTTCCATTTTATCATTAATTAAAATCTAAATGCTTCGGGCAGCCAGCTGGAAGTTTCTTTCCTTTTGGTTTTTTCTTTCCTCTGAATTCTTCTTTGAAATGCCATTAATATGTAATATATATTGTCTCCACATAAATATTTATTAATATATATATTAATAAATATTTATGTGGAGACAATTTGTTTTTCCTGTATGTGTATTTAACAGTTCAGCAATTAGTAACCCTATGTCACTTTTTGCCTTTAGTCACTGCATGGGGTCTAATTCACAACAATTCATGCTGAGGAACCAAAACCAAATTGGCATATTTTCTAGGAATTCTAATTATGCCCATTACCCAGATAATACTCTTTTTATTCCCAGGTTGATTTTTTTAGTTTATGTATGTGGTGTAGATTATTCAGACTGAAGCAAATTTTTAGGTGGAAATTCTATCGTTTATTGCTTTCTGCCTTCTCTCTCCTTTCCCTTATTGACATCATATTTTGCAGAAATATTTTTTTCAGTAAACATTCAGAATTCCATTACATTTTTATTGCACAGTTAAAAACAATAGTTTCCTAACTTACTTATTTGAGCATGTCAACTTGGAAAATTTTTAGAATATTCAATCAAGATTCCTAAAAACCAAACAAAATTCAGTTCTTTGTAGTCACCCCTAAGCTGGTGACTCTTGATGTTGCAAGGGACAAAGGATGTGGCTGCACTTAAATAAAACAATTTAGATTAAATCTGCACTGTTACAATCTCTGTGACTACTGTAGGAAATGGTTTAACCACTTCTGTCATTTTTTTCAGTGACACTATGAAGTGCAGTTCAGTGCAGTTTATCCTGTTCTGTACAAACTAAAAAACGACCTCTGAACCAGGAGACATTGGCTTAATCCTTGACTACAATGTATATTTCTTACATTATTTTAGGTGGGTTATTTAAGGTCAGCTCAAAAAAATTTGGGGTTACAATGTACATTCTTGAGACCAAATTGCTATTGCTTTCAATGAGAAACCAAGAATCTGTAGGGACCTTTTCAAAAACATATTCACTGTTGAAAAGATTTGTTTTATCACCAGTTGATTGAATTTTTATCATGAATTGTTTCCAAGTCCAGGATGGAGTTTCTGGACAGAGGAAAAACTGTTTTATTTTGCTTTTGTGCACAGATTTTGCTTTACTTATTAAACTGTCTCAACCCATAAGTTTTATCACTTTTTCTCTCCCAATTCTCTTCCCTATCCCACCAACGGGAGTGAAGGAGTGGCTGTGTGGATCTGAGTTGATGGCTGGGATTAAACCATGATATTGTCTGAATTGCCTAAACTTGAAATCACAGACTCACGCAACGGTTGACATTGGAAGTGACCTCTGGAAATGATCCTGTCCAACCCCTTGCTAAAGCAGGGCCATCATGAGCCAGTCACACAGGACCATCCCAGACTGCTTTTGGTTTTTCCTCCTCCAAGGAGGAAACACCAAAACCCCTCCAAGCAATCTGTGCCAATGTGTTTTTTAGTAAGAAAGTGTTTCCTGATGTTCAGAGATAATCTCCTATTATCAATAAACAATGGACAGTTTGTGCCCATTGTCACCAAAACCACTATTAAGAGCCTGGGTACATCTTCTTTGCACACTCTATTCAGATATTTATAAACATTTCTAAGTACTCCCCTGAGCCCCTGAGCCTTCTTTACTTGAAGCTGAACAGTCCCTATCTCCGCCCTCCTTATTTGAGAGATGCTTCAACCTCTTAATTACCCTTGTTGGACTCTCTTCCATTTGTTCATGTCTCCAGTTATGGGCCATGAAACTTGTTTGTGTGTTTGAAGGATACATCTGAGACTGATTTTTTTTTCCACATTTCCATAATATTAACTGAAGTTCCACCTTTAATCAACATCCAAACATTTTTTTTTTTGTAGTCACAGACTCTTAAGCATGACTTAGAAGTTGCAAACTTCTCTTCCGATGTCTTTCAAAATCAGATTCAATACTTGCTACTCTTAGGAATTGCAGAAATCTCTGAAACTTCATAGCAGAAAAGAAGTGATACAGATTGACACATGTCCAGTGTGGAATGAGACATG